>JADRCC010570910.1:0-11648 GCA_019843855.1 Hylomyscus alleni
GTGGAAACAGCTCCAGAAGCGACCTGAGAGGTAGAATTCAGAGAAGCTATTTCTAGATTTGATGGGAAATGTGATGGCAATGAGAACGAACCTCAGACTTCGTAACTGTAATTTTAATACTGCTATGAATCATTAAGTAAATATATGTGTTTTCCAACGGTCTTAGGTGACCCCTATGAGGTCAGGGGTCATTGCCCCCTCCACAGGGGTGGTGACCCACAGATTGAGAACTTCTAGCTTAGAGACTCATTCTTAAAGAAACACTGTTCCTGCTACAGCACTCTTGTGGCCACTGAATACCGAGGACATCCTAGAGTTCGGTACAATTAAAATGCAGCGAAGAACTTGGTTTCCTTAGCAAAGAGCGAACACTCATCAGCAAGATTCGAATTTTAGGTGAACAGTGATTTATTTCAATAGTTAAATGTCCCACACAATTCATGAAGGTGGACATTCTGTACAAATTATCTTTTATAAATATAACTTCAAGTATAAATAGCCAATAGGCATTTTATGTCACAATCCTACACTTTAAATCTTAATTTATCTTGTATTTTGACAAATTTGACTCTTGTAAAAAAAAAATTCACTACACTGTTTAGATTCTCACAGGAGTGGCGATAAATAAATAAGGTGCTGCTAAATACAATTTTATGGAGTACTCAGAATTCGTCTTTCCTCAAATCCTGCCAGAAACTTCTCTTCCTATTTCCTAACCTCATCAGTCACTAATGGATCGGTTCACCTAGATACTGCTCTAACAGACACTAAGTCCCTCCATGCACTGGTCCACAGATCTATCCCTTAACTGTAATGGGATGAATGGGCTCTCATATTCTTCAGTGGCCAGTCACTATAAACACATCTCTTTATTTTTTAATTAACTAATTAACTTTTTTTTTGCTTATTCACTTTACATCCCATTCCTTGCCACCCCTTTGGGTCACCCCACACACAATCCTTCCTCCATCCTACCTCCCCTTCTCTTCTGAGTGGGTGAGGTCCCCCTGAGTATCCCCCCCACACCATGGCACTTCAAGATTCTGCAATGCTTAGTGTGTCCTCTCCCACTGGAGTCAAACAAGGCAGCCCAGCTAGAAGAA
Source organism: Hylomyscus alleni (assembly GCA_019843855.1). NCBI lineage: Eukaryota > Metazoa > Chordata > Mammalia > Rodentia > Muridae > Hylomyscus > Hylomyscus alleni. The sequence goes on from JADRCC010570910.1 coordinate 1,104, forward strand.
CATATCCCATAGACAGGCACTAGTTTTTGGAAGAGCCCCCCCATTCCAGTTGTCCAGGACCCATATGAAGACCAAGCTGCACATCTGCTACCTATGTGCAGAGTGGCCTAGGCCCAACCCATGTATGTTCTTTGGTTGGGGGTTCAGACTCTGAGAGCCCCAAGGGTTCAGATTAGTTGATCTTCCTGTGGAGTTCCTATCCCCTTTGTGGCCCGCAATCCTTCCTCCTATTCTTCCATAAGAGTCCCCAGACTCCATCCACTCTTTGGTTGTGAGTTTCTGTATCTGTCTGAGTCAACAGGTGGGCGGAGCCTCTGAGGATAACATGCTCCTATCTGCAAGCATAACAGAGTATCATTGATAGTGTTAGGGATTGGTGCTTGCCCATGGGTTGGGTCTCAAGTTGGGCCGGTTATTGGTTGGCCATTCCCTCCATCTCTGCTCCATTCCCTGTGTCTTGTAGACAGGATACATTTTGGGTGGAAAGTCTTGTGGGTGGGTTGGTAAATCTATCGCTCTACTGTGGATCCTGTTTGCATTCAGGGAGGGGTCTCTTCAGGTTCCATATCCCCAATGCAGTGAGTCACAGCTAGGGTTACCCTCATTGATTCTTGGAGACCTCCCTTATCCCAAGTCTCTGACTCCTCCTAGAAATAACCCCCTCCCAACTCCTCACCCCATCAGGTGCAGATCTCTACTTGTTCTCATGGCTATCTAACCATTGCTCCTGTCCTTTCCCACACCTGATCCTAAATTCCTCATTCTCCTCCACCAAATCCTCTTGACTCCAGTTTCCTCCCTCCATCTGCCTCTTTTATTTTATTCCCCCTTCTAAATGAGATTCAAGCACCCTGGCTTGTGCCTTCCTTCTTGTTTAGCTTCTTTTGGTATGTGGAGTGTATCATGGTACCTGTATTTTATGGCTAATATACACTTACAAGTGAGCACATACCATGCATATCTTTTTGGACTATATTAACTCACTCAGGATGATATTCTCAAGTTCCATCCAGTTGCCTGCAAAATTTATGATGTCTTTGTTTTTTGATAGCTGTATAGTGTTCCACTGTATAGATGTACCATTTTTTCTTTATCCATTCTTCAGTTGAGGGACATCTGAGTTGTTTCTAGCTTTTGGATATTATGAATAAAGCTGTTATGAACAACATAGTTGAGCAAGTGTCTTTGTGGGATGTTGGAGCATCTTTTGGGTATATGCCCAGGAGTGGTATAGCTAGATCTGGAAGTAGAACTATTCCCAGTTTTCTGAGAAATCACCAAATAGATTTCCAAAGTGGTTGTACAAGTTTGCTCTCCCACCAACAATAAAGAAGTGTTCTTCTTGGTCCACATCCTTGCCAGCTTGTGCTATCTCTTAAGATTTTTTTTAATCTTAGTCATTCCAATGGGTTTAAGATGAAACCTCAGAGTTGTTTTGATTTGCATTCCACTGATGACACTGGGGCATCTATCAAGCCTTCATAGGACCAAGGACCTCTCCTTCCATTGGTGCATTACAAGGCCATCCTCTGCTACATATGCAGCTGGAGCCATGTGTACTCCTTTGTTGATGGCTCAGTCCCTGGGAGTTCTGAGGCATCTGGTTGGTTGATATTGTTGTTCTTTCTATGGGGTTGCAAACTCCTTCAACTCCTTCAGTCCCTTCTCTAACTCCTCTATTAGGGACCCTGTGCTCAGTCCAATAGTTGGCTGCTAACACCCACCTCTGTATTTGCAAGGCTCTGGCAGGGGCTCTCAGGAGACAGCCATATCAAACTCCTCTCAGCATGCAGTTCTTGGCATCCACAATGGTGTCTGGGTTTGAGATGAATCCTCAGGTAGGACAGTCTCTGGGTGGCCTTTCCTTTAGTCTCTGCTCTACACTTTGTCTCCTTATTTCCACCTATGAGAATTTCTTTAAGTGCTTCTCAGCAATTTGAGATTCCTCTGTTGAGAATTCTCTGTTTAGCACTCTATCCAATTTTTTAACTGGGTTATTTGGGTTGTTGTTGTCTAATTTCTTGAGTCCTTTGTAAATTTTGGATATTAGCCTTCTGTCAGATGTAGGGTTGGTAAAGATCTTTCCCCAATCTATGGGCTGCAGATTTGTCTTATTGACAGTGTCCTTTGCCTTACAGAAATTTTGTAGTTTCATGAGGTCCCATTTATCGATTGTTGATCTTAAAGCCTGAGCCATTAGTATTCTGTTCAGGAAATTGTCTACTATACCAATGTGTTCAAGGGTATTTCTTGTTTTCTCTTCTATGGGAATTAATATATCTACTTTTATGTTGAGGTCCTTGATACATTTGGACTTGTGCTTTGTGCAGGGTGATAAGTATGGATCTATTTGCATTCTTCTACATGAGGATATGCAGTTAGTCTAGCACCATTTGTTGAAAATAACTTCAGTTTTCCATTGTATGGTTTTGGCTTCTTTATCAAAAAATCAAGTGTCCAAAGGTACGTGAGTTTATTTCTGAGTTTTGATTTGATTACATTGAGCAACCTGCCTGGTTCTGTATCAATACCATGCAGTTTTTATCACTATTGCCCTGTAGTACCGTATGAGGTCAAGGATTGTGATTTCTCTTAAAGTTCTTTTTTATTGTTCAGGATTATAAACACATCTCTTAACTGCTCTACACCAGTGACACAATGTTGGTAGCTCAAAAATAGCTAAGATGGGACATTAACATCACAATTATAAGTAAAACCTAAACATCTAAATATCTTTTCCTTGGTGTGTATGTGTGTGTGCGCATGCGTTCGTCTGTGTGTGTCTGTGTGTCTGTGTGTGCATGCATGCACGCATGTGTATGCCTGTGTATGCACATGTGGAAGCCATAAATTAACACTGGATGTCTTCCTCTACCACTCTCCATGTCATTTCTGAGGCAGTAGCCCTCACTGAACCAGAATGTCTAAACTGTCTGGGCAATGATCCTTCTGCCTGGAACACCCTCCCAGTTCCTCCTCCCAGGATAACAGTCCCAGTGTCACATCCAGCTTTTATGTACATGCTAGGGATTTCTCTCCTGCATAGAAAGCACTTTGGCAAAACTTTACCAAAGTTTGAGAGCTGTTCCTTGCAGGATACTTGATCACGCTGTGAACCCCAAATTTGTATACTGAAAGAAAAAAAACTGTCTCTAATTGTGGTGTGGCTCAGTTCTAGCACACACTATTCTGAACAGTAACCTCTTAAGTCTCCAAGAAGATGGTAGGGCCCCACAACAATGAATCCACCTGGATTGTAAAAAACGCTACCCCTGGACAAAACTGCCTTATTACTTCTGCTGCAAGTTTCTGTGCAAACAGTGGGCACCTTTGTGTTTCCTGACTAACCAGGATTGCCGCTAAGCTGACAAGTGCTACCCAAAGATCAGCTTCAGACTACAAACTGCTCGGGACATTAGGATTGCTGAGTTCACATGAGACTGGCGTGGAAGTTTTACATAACTTTGAACTCAAAAATAATTAATCTTACGACTGCCATGTACAACCAAGCTGGACACTGTGGAAAACTTGGCAGAATAACTTCATTATTCTGTAAATAGCTTTATTGTGTTAGAGTTAAAGTCTTCCCTTTTTATTTAGACAACAAGGAGGATATAGGAATAATAGGAATAAAGGGTAGATTATTGAATCTACTCTTAAACCACCGAGCTACTACTAGCTAAAATTCTTACATTGGTATTGGTCTTTGTATATTGATACAGAATTTAAGTTATATTTGGTTACATTGGTGTAGATCTTTGTATGTTGATACAAAATTAAAATTTTATTTGGCTACATTGATATAGATCTTTGCATATTTATAAAAAATAAGGTTATATTGGTTATAACTTATTATGTGTCAACTCTTTTTAAAGTATTGTACCGATGTAGTTCTTTAAAATGTTAAGTTCTAGTCCTTTTGAAAGCTGCTATTATAAATGGTTTGGAAGAATTCAAAAATGCAAGTTAATAATCAAACTTATGGTCAATTTAGATACTAGTTTAATTTATTATAGAAATATGCTCCAAGGTTGAACAGATAGTCAATAGCTAAAAACAAGCATCATTTGCCTATTCAAATATACTGAGATGGACAGGTGACCTTCAAAAACCCTCTGAGATCCACAGAATATGGCATATCAAGATGTTTTATTAATTTAAGGCTTTTTAGATGATGAAACATGTCATCTCCTGGCAGCACCCTATAGTACTTCAAAGATTATGAGCATTGAAGAACCTCCATATGGAGTTTGCTTCAAGTGTGGCAAGGTTAGCCACAGAGCAAAAAAAATTCCCCTTGCCTCAGCTGATGACAGTATATTGTCCAGTGTGTGTGTGAACAAGCAGGACACAAAGAAAGTCGAATTAGGTGGGAGTTTCTGGTTGTGTCATGTGATGCATGCTCATGTGGTGTTTTGCTGAAGCAAGACTTCCTGGGAGCCTATGTGATGTTTGGAGAGAGCATGAATAGGACTCAACAGACAGTGGTGAGGCACTTGCAGAGTTAGCTGTGCAACTCTTCATTGATCTCACGTCTTTGCTGATCTTCATTTCATTGAGAAAGGTACAGGAGAGAACTCCTGGCATTCTGGCTGGTCCTGGTCATGCCTGCTGATTCATGTAGCATGATCCAGAGGCCTGACAGTTTCTGCTAGGTTGTGCCACCATTGCTGATTCATGTTCGGTGACACTTTTGAACTGGACTGTTTGTATTCTGACACTACTGAAAGAAGCCTTCTGTAGGCTTAGATTTTTCAAAACCCACTTTAATAAGGGTTTTTAAATGCTTCAACCCTTCCCCTTGTATCCCATTGTCCAAAGGTAGGGGAGAAAAGATGGTAAATAGGATAAGGGGATGTGAACCTGTTTAGAAGTAGTTCTTTTGGGTGATTCCAATCTCTGCTTGCCAGGATACCAGCAGTCCAGTGCAGTGGACACTCTAGTAGTAGTAGTAGTAGTAGTAGTAGTAGTAGTAGTAGTTGTTGTTGTTGTTGCTAGTGTGATGGTTTGAATGAAAGTGGCTCTCATAGGTTCATAGGCTTTGAAGTTGTTACAAAGGGACAAGAGCAGAGTACAGAAAGTACTTGATTGGCTACAGTAGAATAAGCACCTTATTTGGACTGTGGTAGCAGTGAGTCCCTAGCGATAGACTAGTTAGCACTTTCCCCCTAGCGATAGACTAGTTGACAGTGTCTGGTGTTAATTTCCATTTTATGTAGAGTGTGAATGTTTTGTAAATTGTGTTAGATTTGCAGATATTGAAACTCTGAGCACTGGACATCACTCAGTCTAATTAATGGCCCCCATGTGCATTATTTTTTCAAGTATCAAAAGTAAATTCAGGCTCTGTAAAGTGCTCACATGACATAGCAAACGGCATGGCAACAGATGTGAATGTTCTAATCTGTTGCTGTGTGTTTGTTTTAACAGTTATAAACTGGTAACAAACAATACTTTCCACATATTCACTGAATTATTTTAACAACTATCTTTGACGCAAAGTCTGCTTCAGAAAATAGAGCACAAAGTTATAAAATGTGCATCACAGAGGAGAAGAGGGATGTAAGAAAGAAGATGCCAATCTTTTATTCTACACTTTTAATAAGTCTGGAGTTTTTGACCTCCTCTAGCTGTAATATGATATGTCAGGATAGAAATGTTCATATTTTTTTTATCTCACTGAAATACTTTAGGCACTTATAAAAGATTTAAAAATACCTGTGCTACACATTTGGTAATGATTATTTCAGGTAATACATTGATACTTCTTCATGAATTTGGAAGGCCATCAAGACAAAATTTCTCTTGAGGACCTCGTAAGTCAAAAAGGGCATGGCTTTAAATACCAACCATATGATGATGACTTCCATTCATAAATTCTTAGGCATAACTCCTTCCCCCAAAATCAACTTAGTATTTTCAAACTACTAATTCTCTTAACAAGATGTAAACAAACAAATAAATAAATAAATAACCTAATTCTCAATACGTGATAATTCCAAGCCCAAACTCTAGCTGTCTTTGACTCCCTCATGCTGTGTTTTTAAACCCTGTTGACTGTGTAGCACTGTGCCCTGCTCCACTGAGACCCACAGGACTGGTAAAGACACCAGGCACCTTTTCCATTACACACATTCAGCCTACAGTTTAAACACACACTAAGTCACATCATCCCATTCTTATCTTCACCATGTCTGCAAGAGTTGGCTGTCTCATCAGCATGAGGCCCCAAAGACTTCCCATAGCCACAAATCCTCCATTAATCTTATTCCTCGCTCCATCTCTCCTTTCTTTCCAGGATTCTCTATCTTTGTTCTCTTGCTTCTTCCCAAGTAGCCTCTTTTGTGTTTTTCAAACACTTGTAACTCTAGTTTTGAGGTAATTATTATGTATATTTGTTAAACTGTTTTTTTTCAATAGCCTGTTCTTTTCTTTATTATCAGGATGGTTTGAATAAAGATGGCCCCCATAGACTCATCTATTTGAATATTTGCTCCCTAGTAGGTAGAACTGTGTGGGAAGAATTAGGAGGTATGGCCTTGTTTGAGGCTGTGTCACTAGAATCCGAGCTTAAGGTTTCAAACAACTCAAATCATCCATCCATACCTCTAAGCCCCTGCCTGTGGATGTGTCTCTAAATAGGAACTCTCAGCTACTGTTCCATCCCCATGCCTGATGCCCTGTTCCCTATCGTGAGTGTCATGAACTACAACCCTCTGAAACTCTAAGCCCCAAATAAACATTTTCTTCTCCAAATTGCTTTGGTCACGGTGTCTTACCAAAGCAATAGAAAAGCAACTTTACCAAGAAAGTCATTTCATCAGGAAAGCACCCTCTGACTAGTCAGCTGGACACAGGCCACTCTCCATATCTCTGACCATAGCTCCACTTTTCTTTACAGTGTTTATAATACCATATATTTAATTGCATGGGAACAGAGCATCTTATTAATATCTCTCTAGAACATATGCATCAGCAATACAAGGTTCCTTATGACTGAAATATCAAATAATCTGTTTCTTTTGAGTTTAGCTCATTTGTTTGTGCTGGTAAATACATACAAAAAGAGATCATGGTTTGCAACAACCAGGTGTTTATAGACATGGAAGTAACTTTAGCTGGTATCATTGTCTCAGTCTTTTTTGTTAAAATGAGGACCCAGATATAGTTTGAATTCCTAGGTACTATAAAACTTAGGGAGTTTTCTCCAACTTGCCTTGTTATGCCAACTGTTATTTTCCATTCCTGTTGCCTAGAAGGTTGGCTACTATCTTTCTATGGCCAAGATTGTTTATAACATGGGACAGAAGGATGTCATCCTGTTAAATATGTAATATAAATGATTGCAGAGTAATGCACATGGATTTTGATGAGTAGAGATGCTCTGAATTCTTTATATAGACAATATGAACGTAATACTCTATTTTGTTTCTGTATGAGAGCCAGGTTTACATTTATTAGCAACATCCCCATACATGTGTGCATACAGACATCCATTTTCTTCATCAATGAGTAAGTAGAATATAAGCTATGACATGTATTAATTTTATATTGGGTCAAGAGTGACATTTTTAGTACTTTGACAATTAGCCTTTAATAGACTGTTCGTATCTGCTTTTAATATTTGTTGTCTTTCATTGGAAAATGCCATGGAAGCACAGAGATAACAATGTGTTAATTTCTTCAGGAGTTATACACTGATGTTTTAAAGCTGTGAGCTCTTACCAAGGTGAATTTAAGTGCCGCGGCCCTCTCAACCAGCAAGAAGGACACGACCATGAACTCTTCCTTAAGCAGTTTATTCAGGACCTTGTTACATGCTTTATCTTCTACTTCTTCTAGCTAGCTAGCTTCTTGGTGTCACAAGCTTATTCCTTGCTGTTCTACTCTCCTCTACTCCCGGCTAGCCCCTTGATGTTACATGCTTATCTTCCTACTTCTGGCTAGCTCCTTCTCCTCCTCCTCCTCTCAGCTAGCCCCTTGATGTTACATGCTAGCTCTACTCTCCTCCTCCTGTTCTACTCCTTCTACTCCTGGGGAATGCCCACGGACTTAAATACCTTGTGCCCGCCAACCCCTGCAGGCCACGTGGGAACAGCAGATAGGTCACATAATGCGGAAGCAGCCAGAGGCAGCAAGTGTAGCCAATTCAGGACTTGATTATCTCAAGAGAGCACTCGATTTCGGACTAGCAGAAGGCGGTAACCAGCGCCATCTCAGGGTGTGGCACCTCCCAGCTCTCTACACTTAAGGTATTGGGATGTCAAATGATGTCCTCAGAGCTCTTGATAATTCCTGAACAACACAGATTTCTAATGTTTCATGTCATTTTTCAAGTATTCTGATAGAATTCAGATTTAGATCTCTATGCATTATAATCCATGGATGATAGATAGATGGATGGATAGATAGATAGATAGATAGATAGATAGATAGATAGATAGATAGATAGACAGACAGACAGACAGACAGATAGATAGATAATAAAAACCTCACTCAATTTTTTTCTATTTTCCTAATAATAGCATCACTGACAGATGACAGAATGTGGTCATTTTTCTTGTACTGCTTTCTGAGGTCTGGATTTTGTTGACATCTTTGTTCTATTGTGGCCAGTGTTTCCTATAAGTAGACCTCAGAAGGTGAGCCTCAGTCAAATTCAGTTTCAAATGTTTTGATGAGAGTATTTCATAGGTGTGGTTCTTACTGTCATTAACACAGTCTGACTGAATGTTCTTTTTTTTTTCATATCAGCAGCCATTATTACTGTCAGGAGTGATAGACCTTTATGTGTCCATGTATTTGTATGAGTATATTTATGCACATACATTTTCTTCTTAAAGCAAAGAGATTTGACTTACACAGATGTTATTAACCTCACTTCCTTCTAAGTTTAATCTTTTCCTCTCCTTTTCATGCCTCATGACTATGGTAGAATAGCAAGGTTTACTGGGGCAGGGGTGATAGCTGCCTCCTAAAGCAACCAGAATTGGGAAGAAAGAAGAATGGCAGATAGAGGGAAGAATTCCTAAACAAGGAGGCAGAATGAGTCCGAGTCTCATGATTTCTTCCCATAAACTGTGAGCATGTTCACTGCTTAGGTAGAAAACTCCCTGCAAGAGCAGATTATATGTCAGTTGGTAAAAATGAAATCTAGGGTTGGACAGGAAAAGGGCCTCTCGTACAATATCTCTAAAAGTATTTCATCAGAGACTAGGGCAGATTTGGTTCCAGTATTCTGAACACTTCCCTGTAGGGAAAGGACTCCAAAAACAGGAAGCCAGAATAACCAGACAGACTGGTCTTAGCCTGTTCTTGCTGCCATGACAAAATATGACAAATGGGTGGCTTATGAATGACTGAAATCACTCCTAATTGTACTTGAAGGAGACCACAAGGTCTAAGATCAAGATGCCAGCATTAAATCTGCTGAGGGCCCATATCCTAAGTTATAAATGGTGACTTCTCTTTGTTTCTTAACAAGTTGGAAGGGACAAATTCCCTCAGCTTCTTTTTTTAAGGACTCCTTTCTCATTGCACCCAGGACCTAAGCAACTGTCAGATTCTGCACATGCTCCTATGTCAACCCAAATATACTGGTGATACCACTGGGAGTCCAGCCTTCTCGAGGCAGTGATTTCAGAGCTTGCCGATCTTTTGAGGAGAGCGAATTCATGTTCCAAGTGGAACTCAAATCCCCTTTCTTTATGCAGAAGTCTTTTTCAACTTCAGCTGAAAGTTGAAATTATTATCAAGAGTCTTCAGGCACCTCACCCTTATTGTGGGATGGGCGAGGGAGAAATCAGGCATGCATCCATTATATTATTTTTCTTGTCATTTTAAATTACTAGGTGGCAATGCTGCCGTGATGTACACAGCTGACTATGGACTCGAGTAACTACCATGTCTGATGCTGGCAGACAATAGATCCCCACAAGCCTAAGTAATTTTTAAAGCTCTCTTTCCCTCCTCTTTCTTGAAGAGGAGGAGGAGGAGTTTTTTTCCACATGGAAAAATGATAAGCTTTTTTAATATTTGCCCCCATAAAATAGATTTAAATTTTCTGTCTACATTTAGCATTTTGGCCTTTGTTTTCTCTATTTTTCCCTTTTGACATAATTTTAATCACTCTCTTAGCTTTTTCTCTCCCACCCCATGGCCCACTGATGACTATTTTTATCTCCTTTGGTTATTGACTTCTTCATTTATCTTGTCTAAAATGGAACTTGGTATTTGAATGGGATGTTGTCCTTCTCCATCATTTCTTTTTCTGGCTATCGAGACCTTTAATTTCCTATTCTACATATAAATTTAGAGAAAGATGGTGTGCAAAAGCCAAGGTGATTTAATTTTAGCTTTTCCACAAGGTCAATACTACTCTGATTACACGAGTTTCCACATTTTTTCTCACATATTTTTACTAAAGTTTAATTTTAGAGTCCTCTTTATTTGTAAAACACTGTCATTGAAATGTTACCATGGGGAGAATACTGGAAATGCATAGAAGAACCAGAGATGAGTTACAAGATCATGAACATAAAATGC
>JADRCC010570911.1:0-12316 GCA_019843855.1 Hylomyscus alleni
TTTCATCAGACCTCCTGAGGTTACAAGTATGAGCTAGAACACTCATTTCTAATAAGCCTTAAATTGAAGGATATCAAAAAGGAGTCATGATTTTACCAGAGAAAAAGTATCACCTCCAGATGGAAAGAGTCTATCAGTGGGTTCTTAAATTCTCCTGAAAGGATTAATGTATTTGGTAAGTAGAGACAATTCTCTTTCGCTTTGTAAGTTTATTATGGTTGAAGGATGTGTGTGTGTATGTATGTGTCTGTGTGTGCGTGTGTGTGTGTGTGTGTGTGTGTGTGTGTGTGTGTGTGTATAACAGTGAGTAGCTTTCAAATCTCTGTCACATATTCTGAACTATTTTGTTTCTCTAGTTTATTTATCCATTTATTGATGAATGCTAATCCAGAAATGTAAGGAAGTATTTTCCAAGCCATGAAGACAAGTCACTGAAACAAAATCATCACTTCTGATACTATTTTCAGTCTGGCAGGAAAATGCCCATGTAAGTCTACTCAGAACTTGATGCACAAACCAGTTCACTCTTATGCTTCCCACCTTATCAAGGAGGGAGCTGAGACCATTCTTGATGAGTGTGCCCAGATTTGTAGTTATACTAGACATAAACATATTTTCAAAAGATGCTATTCACTCAGGGGAACAATCCTTAACTATCAGTTATTTGCAGTCTGATTTCTTATTCGCCTTTAGGAAGCTCGGGTTCCTGAGCAGCTAAGGAGAGTAGGTGCAGTCAATAAGTAGCTTGCAAAGCTCACAGACAGCTGTTATATAAAACTTGAAATGGTAAGGTCCAGTACAGGTTCTGCTTTCTCCATTCTTTCTATACAATTATAATTGTATAGAATACACCTATAATTGTATTCAACTGAAGCCATAAATGGAGCCTTTATCAGCTAAAAGCATTCAAAATTAGAAGCAAAAAGACTCAGATCAAAGAATGTCATGGTTAATATGCTTATTAACTATACAGGATGCAGAATCATCTAGGAGCCAAATCTTTGCACACATTTAGATAAAAGTAATTGACATGAGGAGAACAATCCTAAATTATGGATGATATCTTCCCATGGGCTGTTATTCCACTCTGAACATAAAGGCAAAAGCAGGTGGAAATCTTTCTACTTGCTGACCAAGTACAAAGTGACTGTCTCTTTGATGTTCCTACCTCCATGGCTGCTCTGCCTCCTCTGTCATGATGGGCTGCATCCACCCTTAAACAATAATTTAGATAACTTAAAATAATACCTTACTTCACTAATCCCTTATTTCAAAAGGATCTTTTTTTCTGTGGTATTTTTCTCACAGAGAGAAGAAAATAAATCACATAATGGTTATAAAAAATATTATAAAATATTAATGAATAGTTTAGAAAAGATTTGAAGGTGGAAAATTTGAAGGTGGGCATCTTGAAGGAGAACATGTGGATCACAACGAATCCTCAGAATGCCCTCATAGTCCCTGAGATCTGGCTAAACAATTATATATGTTCTTCTCGGAAAAGATATGACAATGATAACTGGAAGATTAAAAGGGCTCTCTGAAGTGACTATCAGAGCAGGAGGATTCATAGCAACCAAATGGTAGATACTGCCGCCTGGTGGCTCTTAGGAAGGGAAAGGCAGAAGTAAAAATGCTGCAAGGGAGAACAGTAGAAACTGCAGGGGAATTACTGATCCTCACCTGCAGAATCAGAAGAGACCATGGTAGATCTCAGAGGTCCAGGAGAACTCTCATAAAGGTTCAGCAATCTCCCCACCAGCACCTCAAAGAAAACCTAAACATCTAGGACATAACAGTTTCCACTTGCCCCTCTTACACACAGTACTACTAGGAATGTGCTAGAGCCAGAATGATCTGTCAACTCCACCTTTTAATGCAGTGTATCTTTGTTGCAATTCGCTCTATAAATATTCTTCTTGTTTTCATTTTCTATTTTTTAATCTCCAACCTTGCATTTATGTCACATGATGGTTTTGCTTTTGGTTGTATATTTCTCAGACTTCAGGGCCATTGTTATGTTTCTGGATACAGATTACTTTAAGGCATTCTTCACTACACTATTTGCTCATATCTGATATAACTTGTTTCCTATTCTTCTTTGTTTTCTTCTTTTTTCATCCTTATCTCCTCTGTTTGGGGTCTGTTCATTCAATCTTATATAGATTTAACTCTCTCTAATATCTGTGGATCCTAAGAGGATTCTATCTTTTATCTCCCAGCTACTTTGCCTACATTGTTTTTTTTTTAACAATAGTCTAGTAATTCTTATTGGAATACATCTTATATTACTCATACTTGTAATCTTAGTAACTAAAATCTCATGATACTGTGTACCACCTTTGATTATTTATTCTCTAAGAGGTATTAAATTCAAAACAGTCACTATTGTTAATTGGCTAGTGTGATGTTAGAATATAGAGCAATTATTGCTTTTATAGCTAATATCCTATTTAGGCAATGATACTAAATTTTCACCAAGTACAACATCTAGGAACTGTTTTATGAACTACACATTCAATACTCCACATCAAAGTCCCATTTGGATAGTGCAAGTAGTTCAATTGAAAAATATACAAGATGATATAAGATTCATAAATCCTAGTTCAGTAAGCCAAAAACATGGAAAACCAAGACAATGTTACTCCTCTGAAAATCATTTTAACACTACAGTAATGACATTTGATGAAAGCAAGTTAAATAAAATTTCAGACAGAGAACTCAAAATAGCTAAAAGCCTATATTAATAAGTCATAAATCTCAAATAAATAACTCAATGATACTCTTTAGGGTCTTGGAAACAGAAGAACAAGCCAAACTCCAGGTAAACAGGAAAAAAGAAATTATCAAGATCAGGAAAGAAACTATTGAAATATAAACAATAACAAAAACAATATAAAAAACAAATGAGACAAATAATTGGTCCTTTGGAACAATAAGCAATATAAAAAGCCTTTAGCCAAACTAACAAGAAGAAAATGACCCAAATTAATGAACTTTAAGACAAAAAAAGTGGAGCCATTATAACAGATACCATGAAAATTCAGAAATTTGTAGATTTTATTAAAAAATATTCCAGTTTACTATAAGGTCTAAAATAATTTTAGATGCATGTGTCTCATCAAGATTAAACTAATGTCCAATTGAAATGATGATTTAAAATCTCTCAACTAAAAAATATCAGGCCTATATGGATTCACTAGCAAATGTTATTAACTTCAAAGAACTAGTACTGATATTCCTCAGTCTCACACCTGAAAAAGAGGAGTTGAAGGAGGACATGAGCAAATATTTTCTACAGAGCTACCGTTGCCATCAGCCCCAAACTAAATGAAGATGCACACAAAAGAAATTTATAGACAAGCATACTCTCAGGAAGGTACATGCAAAAAATCTCAACAAAATACTTTCAAGGCAATTCAATAACACACCAAAAGACCATTCAACATGATAGAGTTGGATTTATTCCAGAGATGCAGGAATAGTTCAATATACAAAACATGTTCATCAACTTGGTAGTTAGAGAAACAGACTTTAAAAAACAAGTTGCAATTTATATTAAAAGTAGTGAATTACTGTGTTGGCCAACTACTCCCAGGATCTACCCTGGAGTATGGTTGATATACCCTGTGACACACCATTTGTAGAAGACTGATTTTCCCTTTGACAGCAAACATCAATTGCAAGTGCCTTCTTTGTCATATTATGTGGAAAAAATTAAGAGAAAAGGAAAGAAAAAAGAATGAAAGAAAGACAATTGAACAGCATAACTGATAAATTTTTAAAACTTCAATCAAGCTGTTAAATTATAAAAAAGTACATTATATTAAATATATAGCATATATTATATATACATACATATTAAACTACACAAATATGTTTATTGTTTCCATTCTCATTTTATATGGGAATAAATAAAAGGGTAAAATATGAAAAGAAGTGAAAGTATCTCTATACAAACATATTAAGGACTCCTCGGGGTTCCCAAAGTCTCCATAAGAAAACTCTTAGAATTTGATAAGAAGTTTGTCAGAATGGCAAACATATTAAGAACAAGGTCACAGAAATAATTGCATTTGTAATAGCTAAACAACACAAAACAAAGACAATTTGTAATAAAATTAGGCAAGGAATTGAAATATCTCTACAATCAGCATCACACAAAAGTAAGAAATTGAGGAAGACATTATAACATGGAAAGTCCAACCATGATCATGGGTTGGCAAGACTAATATTGTAGAAATGAAATCTTTGCAAAAGCAATCTACAGATTCAATGCAATCCCAATCAAAATGCCAACTCAAGTTTTCAAGGAGAGAGTATGCTTAAAATTTATATGGAAGTCCAAAAGATCCCAAATGGGTGAAACAATTTTTAACAAAAATTGTTACAAAAAAAAAATAAAAACTAATAGAGGTGTACCGGTGTCCAATTTCAAGCTTTATCCTATAGTCATTGTAATAAACCCATCATGGTGCTGGCACAAAAGCAGACCCATACATCAATGGTACAGAATAAAAGACCATGAGAGAAAGAAAATAGGAATAATTTGAATTATTTTCCTATCTGCATCCCTTTAATTTTCTTCTCTTGTCTTACTGCTCTGTCTAAGGATTCAAGCTATAAAAGAGTGGGAAGAGTAGACAGCACTGTCTCATTCCTGATTTTAATGGGATTGCTTCAAGTTTTTCTATATTTAAGATGATGTTGGATATGGGTTTGTCAACCTAATATAGAAGTGTGTTTCCTATGGTTCTATTCTCTAGACTAGTATGATACAGGTACTTTAGTTTTTCAAAGACCTTTTCTTCATCTATAGAGATTATCATGTGATTTTGGTCTTTAAATCCATTTATATGTTTTTTACATTTATTTATTTATTTATTTTTATTTATTTACATGTTGAATCATGTTTGCATCTCCAGGATCAAGCCAATTTGATCATGGTGAGATTTTTTTTAAGTATTTCTTATTATATTCAGTTTACAAACATTTTGTGGAATATTTTTGCATTCATATCCATCAGAGATACTCATCTATAATTCCATTTTCTGTTATATCTTTACTTGGCTAGGATATTACAGTAATGCTGACTTCACAGAGGCAATTCAAAAGTTCCCCATCTGTTTCTGTTTGTTTGGAATAGTGTGAGACATGTTGGTTGTAGTTCTTTGAAAGGGTGTTAGAATTCTGCTATGAATTCATCTGTATTCGGGCATTTTAGTCAGAAGACCTTTTTTTTTTTTTAACTGTTTCAAATTCCTTGCTTTTTAATGTGTCTAAAAATATGTTGATCTTCTCTTGGCTTAACTTTGGTGGTTTGAACATATTTGTAATTGTATCTGTCTCTTTTGGTTTCACCATATTGGTGGGGTGTACTATAGACCTTTAAAGAATTTTCCTTTGATTTTCTGAATTTCTTTTGTGTCTGTTGCAATTCTGTGATGTTGATCTCTAATTTCATTAATTTGTGTCTTTTTATTTCTATTGCTTAATTCAACTCTGAGTTTGTTAATCTTGTTTATTTTTTTCAAACAATACATTCTTGCAAACAACTTTACCTAAAAATCATAGAATTGACATTGAAAAAAGTAATTGTGGTGTAAAGATATGACATTTTAGTTGGGTATTACTTCATAAAGATTTTAAATATTTATTTTCATTTAGATGGAAATAGAAACTGTATAGAAGTAGAATTTTTTTCTTTTAAAATAAAAGCATTTTTAAATTTCATACATGTCTACTGTATTTATATCATTTCCTATCTTTTCCTTCTCCCATTAATACTTCCTATGTCTCCTTGTTCCTCAAGCCCCACCTTTTATTCTCTGATTATTACTATAATATATACAATCAAAATAAATACACAAACAACCTACTGAGACCATTTTGTACTGCTTAAATTTTTAATGTAGGCACTTAGAACTACATCTCTTAAAATTGTTTTTAATGTGTCCAAGAGGTTTGGGGCATGTTGTGTTTTCGTGTTCGCTTACAAGATTAAACATAAATTTCTTTGTGATTTATTCTTTGGTACATGCACCATTAAGTACCATGTTAGTTAATATTCATGAGTTACTATAACTTCTATAAATTATTTTGCTCTTGATTTGGGGATTTATTGCATTGTGGTCAGATAAGATACATTGAGATTTTAAACCTTTCTGTATTTGTTGAAATTTGTTCTGTGTCCCCAGTATAAGATAACTTTTGTGGCTTACTTAGTAGAATGTATATTTTCTGGTGTCTGGTAGACTATTCTACAGATAACCATTAGGTCCCTTTGATGTATGAAACCATTTAATTTTGAAGTTTTTCCATTTATTGTCAGATGACCCCTCTACTGGAGGAAGTGGGTTATTAAAATAAGTGGGGTGTTGCTGTTGAGTTGGGATTAGTCTGTTATTTGAAATCCAGCAACATGTTTTTCATAAACTTTGGTGCTCCAGAGTTTGTTGTGTCTACACTTAGGACTGTAATGTCTTCTTTGTTGGCTGTTCTCTTGAGCAGAATTAGATGTTCTTCTAACTAACTTTGATATTTGACATCTATTTTCTCAGTTAGCAGAAGAGTGACACCTCTTTGTTTCCTGGTCCCATTTTCTGATATTTATTTTTATTATTCCACTTGAAAGCCTTTCTTTTAAGGCAAAGAGTATTTATTGTAGACAACAAATTGATGAATATTGTTTCTTAATCCATTCAACTAATCTGTGTGTTTTGGCAAACCTTAGTACATTTACAAGTGACTATCAATTAGAAGAAAAGACTACCAGAAACCAAGGGAAACAAAATTCACTATCTTCATACATAATTCATCAGTAAACACACAATGTCTCTATAATGATGTGAGCTGCTTTGATTGTTCTTATGAACTTCCACTTCTTTTATTGAGAAGCCACAGAGATTATTTTTATTTTGCAACAGAAGCCATCTCAGCACTGATATGTTTGGTGGACCAGCAGGTTCTATCTGTTGAATTGAGTTTTTGGAATAAGTAATGCAGTTATTCAAAAAGACATTTTAGAATATACTTTTATTGATTCTTTACATACTTTAAGACACATGTTATTCAGTACAAAATAACAGTACTTTGAAGCTGGCTTACTTCAGTTCTTTGATTTGTCTAATATTTAGTTCATTAAAGTGCCAGTCTTAATTATATTCTCTGTTTCTCTATCTCTGTCTTTCTGTCTCTCTGTGGATCTCTGTCTGAGTCTCTGGCTCTGTATATCTCTCTGTCTCTCTCTGTTTCTCTCTCTCTCTGTCTCTCACTGTCTCTCTGTCTGTCTCTGTGTGTGTGTGTATTAGAAAAAGATGTCCCACTTTTGCCTGTGAAAAGAGCACAGATTATTTTTTAATTACTTTAAAAGAGAAAACATATAGTAGGTTTAAAAAATAAAACAGTAACTAGCATTTTCTAGATGCTTTGTAGAAGTTTCATTTTAGATACTGTTTACACAGATATAAGTGAAAGGCATTGATATTAGTTGCCTTCAGTTGGAGCTGAAAATTATGCATGTTTATCATGTTACTTTTACCCATAGCTTCTTAGTAAAAACCTTTACTTTACTTTAGTGTGTTCATATTTTTGTTCTTCCTATAGGGCTGCATGCTCCTTCAGCTCCTTTGGTCCTTTCTCTAGTTCCTCCATTGAGGACCTTGTGCTCAGTCCAATAGTTGGCTGAAAGTATCCACCTCTCTATTTGTCAGACACTGGCAGAGCCTCTCAGGAGACATCTATATCAGGCTCAATGCCCAGTGTAGGAGAATGCTAGGACAGGAAAGTGGGAGTGGGTGGGTTGTTGAGCAGTGGGGTTGGGGATGGGATAGAGGGTTTTCGGATGGGAAACCAGGGAAGGGGAGAACATTTGAAATATAAATAAAGAAAATATCTAATTTTTTAAAAAAAAGAACCTTAGAGATTCTTCTTTCCAAGAGCTCATGACTGTAGTTTACCTGAAGGGACCCTGCATCCTCATTACTATATGGCTATGAACTGTTAGCCAAAGACTATATTGGAGAGAACACAGCAACTTCCCCAGAAAGCACATTTTGCTGGGAAAGCGACTTATGCTTGTTAGAAACATCATCTGTACCTACCATGGACAGCCAGTCCTTCCAAAATGACAGTCCTGAGAGATTAATTTACTTTACCAGGGAAGGTGCTCTTGCTTTGACTTGCATTAAAGTCTCATTCTACAGCAGAAATACAATTACAATAATGGACAGCATGTCCTATCTGCTCTTTTGTCATTTCAGAGGAATATGCAGCACCACACAGGCTCTTGGTCCCACTGCCCATAGTTGAAGTACTTTCTATTTTCAATCATTTAAATACACAAATCACACATAATATTCCAAACACAGAAAGCAGACAAGAACCATTTTTAACCATAAGGGAAGGTTATTTATAATATGATGGCTCATGAGGAAGCATAAGTGGTCTTTATTAAGGAAATTACATGTTTCTAAAATTCATAGAATAAACGAATCTAACAGTGCAAGAAGCAAAGTCACTCTCTGCCAAATTTGATAGATTATTTGAACTACTGGAATAGAGTCATCTGGGCATAGAATTGTTTTTGATTAATAATAAATACAGAGTCGGGATGATCACAGCTCTGAATAGTGTTACACAGTCAGGCTTCTGCATTAGGATTGGAAACAGACATGTGATTATTCCACAATCAGAACAGAGCACAAAATGACAGCTCATCTTAACATAATGCAATATAACCACAACTTTGTAAGTGGCCCTATTTAATGAAACTCAAAATTCAACCAGTCTAGGTTTAGCTGATATCTAAACTAATAAGGTTTAGATGTAATATCTACCTCTCAAAGAGGTAACCATGGCGAATGGGTTTCAATGGGGGCCAGGGACATGAGGGTAGAATTCAGCAGAATAGACCAAGTATAAAGTAGTATTGTGTTGGATTGCATTTTCCTCTTTTGTTCCTTTGGACAATGCTGCCTGAATGATAACATCAGGCAACCTTTTTACAAATTGTTATTTCAGAGACTTTATCAAATTGATCTTGGCATTTATATCCATCCAGTCTTTTGTTTCTGAAATACTTCTTATACAACAGAAAGCATCATCTAAAACATTTTACACTATTTGTAGCTAATGTCAGACTTCTTGCCATTTTCTCTAATGTCTCTGTAACCTTGAATGTGATGATAGAATCATGATAAGGGTTATGTGCATGGGGTCTGGGCACATCAACCATGCTCCCTCTTAAACCAAAAAAAGTGTTTGTGTGTGTTTCAGTTCATTTGAAAGAATCACACAGAATAAAATCAAATAATGACTATATAAGATGTATCTGTATGTGTAAAGTTAAACATGCATTATTTTTCTGTAGAGCTACTTTTAAGATATTGCATAAAGTTATAATGCCTTTATGCCCCCTCCCCAAATAGGGCCATCTTTACCAACTTATCATATAGTGGTTTGATTAACAATGGCCTCGTAGGCTCATATGTTTGAATACTTAATCTCAAATTGCTAGAACTATTAGGAAAGGATAATGAAGTGTGGCCTTCTTTGAGGAGACTGTGATTAGGGGCAGGATTTGAGGTTTCAAAAGTTTTTTCCAACATGCTTTCTGCCTCCTGCTTTCAGTTCCAGATAGGATAAAACTCAAAATTCAGCCAGTCTAGGTTTAGCTAAAACGTTTAGAGATAATATCTACATCTCAAAGAGGTAACCATGGCAAATGGGTTTCAATGGGAGCCAGGGACATGAGGATAGAATCAGTGGCTGCTCTATATCCATGGCTGCCTGCCTGCTGCCTGCTGCCTGCTGCCTACTGGCATTTTCTCTTCCATAACAGTGACAGACTTTGAAACAATGAACCCCAAATAAACAACTTCTATAAGTTGTCTTGGTCATGTTTTATCACAGTAGAAAAGTTTTCACTATACTTCTAACTCTCTGGAAGATACAGCTAATATGGAAACCTTGATATGAAAATGTCACTTCTCACTCAATGTGAAACATTCATTGTTAACGTTCCTTCTAGGCTCTGCCCAAGAGTTTCAGAGCAACAATCAGGTAAGCCTGACTTGCTATAAAAGGGACGGTTTTGCCTTTTCCTCTCTCTCTTCTCTCTGACTCTCTTCTCTCTGACCCCTTTCTTCCTCTCTTCCCTTCTGCCTCTCTCCCCACATGCATCTCTGCTCCCCCCTGCCTCTACTCCTTTCTCAACTCTCCTTTCCATGCCCCTAAATAACTATTCTATACCACACCTGTCAAATGGTTGCTACCTTGAACAGGGATACCTCAGCATGGACCTGCTAAGGTACTCCCCTCCCACTGCACCATACCACACTCTACAAAACATATCCTGGTTTTATATATATATATATATATAAAACAAAACAAAACATTGTTCATATAAGTGTCTTGAAATAGAACTGGTATAAACTGAAAATATAATGCTTGTTTTTACTTCCTAAAATGAGCATATGCACAAAACCAAGGGACAAGAACAAACTCCTACTACACCCTTAAATTTGGAATTCCCCCCAAACCTTCATGTTCTATGGGGTCTTCCTGTTCATATAACATAGGGGATAGTGTATGTCACCATGATGCTTGACCTATTGTCTATATTCTCTCAGGAAAAATTGTGTATCAGCCATTTTTTGCTCTCTAAGCATTGCCCTTCAAATATCATTCCAGATACTAATAGCACTTTAAAAATGTTTGCTGATGATAACACCTCAAATAGGTATAGTGGATCAAGAGAAAAAGAATCTAATTTATAATATTTTCTTCTCACTCTCATTTTTCTACATAAGATTTTTAAGTATTATCATCACATAAGAAGTATGAGGTGTGTAGAAATTTATTTTAATGTAATCATGAAAGTATGTGAAGGCTACTTCCTGATTTAATGTCAGCACTACCAAGTATTGTCTGTCTTCATCATGCATTTAAAGTGTCTTTATATTACATATGATTACTGGGATATTCAACTTGACTTTTTTTTAAAAAAAAATGTGTAATTGTTTATATATATATGAATGCTTTATCTGCATGCATACCTGCATGCCAGAAGAGGGCATCAGATCACATTATGGATGGTTGTGAGCCACCTCCATGGGGTTGCTTAGGATTGACCGCAAAACCTCTGGAAGAGCAGACAGTGAACTGAGCTATCTAAACTGCTGAGCCATCTCTCCAGCCCTCAACTTGATTTCTTTTAAAGCTTGCTTTGTTTTATGTATAAAAGGGGCAGGGGGTGAGCAGGGGAGGGAGGAGGAGGGAGGGAACAGGGTTTTTTGTTCTTTGTTTTTTGTTTTTCAGGAGGGGAAACCAGAGATATCATTTGAAATGCAAATAAAGAAAATATCTAATAAAAAAAAGAAAAAAGTTACATGAAAAAAAAAAAAAAGACATCTGTGCCAGGGAGAACAGCAATAAATGATACAGTGTCAGCTTACAGACACAGGGTCTGTGTCACACCATAAATGAGCACAGCCAAACTAAACATTGACAATTTGTTTTGCAATATTTGGCATAGTTTATATCTGTATAACATATTTTATACAGCATGACAATATACCATGTTTTAGTCACTAAGCATATGTGGGATAATTGTGCAAGATTCAAGCTAGTTGGTATTTTTGTCATGTATTATTTTATGTTTAAAAACACTATAAAATATCATGAAAATGAAATCTGAGAGGATATATTCCTTAAATGACTTAAATTATTAAGAACACACATGCATATGCACACACACACACACACACACACAACGACACACAGTTCAATGTTAGAGGAAAAAGCAAAACTCATTTAATACTTTAGGGAAGACTGAAAGGAAAACTGGTTGAATAATCAGACTATAGATTGGATCAACAGGAAGCAGAAAGAAAGGAGAATTTGGGGAAGAGTAAATAAAAGAAAAGTATCTGGGTGGTTGTAGTGTACACATCACTGGGGAGGCAGAGGCAGGAGGATCTCTGGGAGTTTGAGACCAGCCTGGTCTACATAGAAACAGTTCTAGAACATCCAGGGCTACACAGTGAAGACCCCCAAAGAATGCAAATGCTTGAAGGGACTTGAAATTCAAGGGCGTGGATAGGGGTTTGTTTTTGTCCCTTGTTCTTTTGTAACTTCCCTTTTGTGTGCCATTTTATCTATGAAGTAATTTTCTAAAAACTTTTGTCTATGAAAAGGCAGGTTGTCGTGGGGGGCTCAACTCCATCCATCCTTCCAATGTACGTATGTTTGTTTGTTTGTATGTGTGAATATATATATATATATATATATATATATATATATATATATATATATA
>JADRCC010570912.1:0-10955 GCA_019843855.1 Hylomyscus alleni
TTGGTTAACTGGTTTGCAGTTCCTACCTTAGCTGATGCCTGGGGTTTTCTTTCTCTTTGTCTGAACCTTACTTGCCAGTTCCTTAAGTTGTTTTCCCCTAAAGTTGCTTTTCTGTTCGCATTCCACATATTAGAAGCCATGCCATCCATTTTATGAGTTTTAATATTTGATGATTACCAACTTTATTTCTATCATAAAGATGAGATTCTGACCTATGTATCCAACTAGAAATTTGTCCTCCATCTTAATTCTCATCCCACTCTTTAATATGGATTTTATTTTATTGGTGGTGATACTGGGGTTTGAACCCAGGGACTCCTAAGTGCTAGGCAAGGATCCTGCTACAACACTACCTACCAGCCCTCATTTCCCTCTGTAACTAAGAATTCATACTCAGTTTTCAAGTATCATCTTAAGGCTACTTCTTCCAGGAAGACACATTTTCAGGTGTGGTGTCTGGGGCATGTCTTTCCTGTGTGGTCCCATGATATACACTATTTTTCCCATCACATCATTTTAGCATGTTACATTCTGTGTTTTCACCATATTATAAACTGAGAACATATATGCATTTTATTTCATTTATCATTAAATCCCTAGTACCTATTTAAATTTTTCAAATTTATTTATTTTTGAGATAGGACCTTGCCATATAGCTCAACCTGAGCTCAAAGTCACTATACTGCCCAGGCTTCATATAATCTTCCTGCATCTGCCTTCCCAAAGCTGAGGTGATAGATGTATATTACCATACTTGTCCCTAATAACTATTCCATGAATAAAGTATTTAAATGAACAATGGCCAGATTGATATATTTATTATACTTCCAAACAGAACATGAAACAGAAATCTTGATATTATATCCATGAAATAAAAAAGCAAAAGAATAATGGTACAATAGTTTAAAAAAATATTAGGCACTTAGGGCTGGAGGCACAAATCATAATAGAAGATGTAATTTGCCTGCTCAAGGTCCTGGGTACCATCTCCAGCATCATCAAAATAAAAAAAATAAAAAACAATTAATTACACAGACATGTCCACTGCCATAAATGATCAACTTTAGAAAATGTATTATCCTTTAGCATATCAAGGATAATTAACATGTTGCATGTTACTTAAAAGAGAGAATAACAGAAAATGAGGGATTGTCATTGTTTCAATATGAACTATCATCTGAATGCTTCTGTTCTGAAAGACATCTGCCCAAGTTGGTGGTCCTCTTTAAGGCACCAAGGAGTCTTTATGAGGTGAGGGAAGTGTGTATTTGAGGGTGTCACTGAAGTAGCCTAGGAAGATTTCCTCCTGCCTGTCTCACAGCGCACTGTCTCCACAGGTTTCTGTACTGTGAATTGGCTGCTCTGTATGCTTTCCCTGCCATGATAGGTTGAAAATGTTCAAAACTCTGAGCCAAAATAAATCTTTGCTACCTTAAGTTTTTAATGTCAGATTATATGATCAAAGAGATGCAGAAGTAACTAATTAGGGATGAAAGGAGTCACTTTCTGACAGAATTATTAAATTGATAGCTATTATGAGTCAGATGGTGAGCAATTTCAATACATTATTTTACACGTACATCCATCTCAAAATAAGAAAGATATAAAAGCATTTGATTAAATACTAATGCTGAGAGACTAAATATGTATACAAAGAAAGTCACTTTATCACATGCTTACTGATGAAAAAATAAATATATACATTTTGTACCTGCTACTGTAAAAAAATCCTTATAATTACTCTGTTCACAGCTGCAAATGCTATTATAACTTAAATCTCTAGTCATCAGCCCTCATGGACACATGGTACAGAATGGGATTTGTCTGCTCAGGGGCCTGGGCAAAATCTCAGACATATAATATCTTATACTTTGGCAACAGCCATTGTCAACTTTCATGAGGTGATATGCAATGGGCTTTAATTTGCACTATCTTTCATATGCAAAATAGTACCCAAAATTAAGGCTCAGAAAACTTAGAGGTGACCCTGAAAACTAAAATGGCCCTTCATGGAAGATTAGAGCACAACATCACTTCAGCCATCCATGTGGCCGCTCATAAACTCGACCACAGTAAAAACAGCCCGAGGATGAGCTCTGTGACAGGTAACACCCTGGCAAGTGACGTGAGTGAGGGTTCAAAAGCCCAGACACATTTCTGTACAACTATACAAGATTACAATGTATTTTACCATTTCATGCTTATCATTAACTTTTAAAACTATCTTAACTTAAATAATTTTAAACTATTCCATTGAACGTCACTACATCTGGAGGTGAGGGTCAGCAAGAATGACAACAGGCCAAATA
Organism: Hylomyscus alleni; assembly: GCA_019843855.1. Taxonomy (NCBI): domain Eukaryota; kingdom Metazoa; phylum Chordata; class Mammalia; order Rodentia; family Muridae; genus Hylomyscus; species Hylomyscus alleni. The sequence continues at coordinate 2,310 of JADRCC010570912.1, forward strand.
TTTGCTGTCTCTCATCTACCAATAAAACTTGATTTACACATCACCCTGAAATATCCACAGTGTGTGTTTTCCGATGTTGGTGCTGGGTGTCTGTTATATACAGAAAAAAAAAAGTGGTTTGAATTTTCCCAAAGAAGTAATTTAGGATGTAACCTCAACTGGAATTAGAAACTGGACACTTGTTTCTTCTTGAAATATGCCTTAGCTTAATAAATTAAAGTTGAAAAGGAAAAAAAGAAAAGTTGGTAGAGAAGGTAAATTAGCTCAACTTAATCATTCTTCAAAGTCTGTGTACGAGTTACTTGTCTGCTGATATTCTAGTGTGGTAGTTTGAATGAAAATAGCTCAATAGGCTCTGTGAGATGGCACTATTAGGAGGTGTAGCCTTGCTGGAGAAGGTGTGGTTTTGTTGGAGGAAGTGTGTCACTAGAGGGTGGGCTTTGAGATCTCAGAAGCTCAAGCCAGGCCAGTGGCCCAGAGTTCTTTCTCTTCCTGCTGCCTGTGGAGTGGATCACTCTTTGCCAGCACTATGTCTGCATGCCACCATGCTTCCTACTATGACAACAATGACTTAATCCTCTGACCTGCAAACCACCTTAAGTTAAATGTTTTCCTTTATAAGAGTTGCTGTGCTCACGACATCTCTTCACAGCAACAAAACCTTAAGTAAACAAATAGGATACTGAAAAAAAGCAACTTGGAGGCAAACAAGGTTTATTTGGGCTCAAGGTTCCAGTCTATCACTGTGGGAAAGGCATGTAGCCAGAGTACCAAACTAGTCTGCAGGAAGCAAAGTGATCCCATTTCATATGCTTGCAGGAAGTAGAGAGAGAGTGGAAAGTAGGCTAGATTATAAATCTCAAAACCTGTCCAGTAGACACACTTCCTCCAGCAAGGCACTAGCATCTATAGATCTATAACCTTCCCAAACAATGCTTCTAGCTAGGGACCAATCATTCAAACAAATGAGGCTCTTAAGGATATTTCATATTCAAACTGTAGTATATATAATACATGTCACATATTATATATATTACATATATGTCATATATACACTATATAGTGTATGTGTCATATATATGTATGTCAAAATACCATATGATGCATAAATACATAAATGCAATAAAGTACAGAATTAATATAATTATTTTAATGACTCTTTAACCTTTAGGTAGAATATCTTCATTTCTTAAAATTATTAAAGATAAACTACAGAGTCTCTAAGAGGATAGCCACATTTTCCTTTAAAACAGCCCAGCCCTATGATGGTTAATGTTGGCTGTCAATTTGACAGGACCCAAAACCACCTAGGAGACAAATCTCTGAGCATGCTTACTAGGGAGTTTCTTGATTGGATTAAGTGGGTTGGCAAAGGCCCACCCCACTGTGGTTGACACCATTCTGTGCACTGGACAGCGAGCTGAGCATGAGCATACATCTCTGTACATCCTGTCTGTGGATGCCATGTGACCAGCCGCCTCACACTTCTGTGGTCATGACATCTATTCCTTGATACTGTGAGTCAAGATAAAACTTTCCTTCCTTCAGCTGTTTTTATCAGGTACTATTCATGGCAACTATGATGCAACTAATACAAATCCTAAATCTGCATGGATTTGGGAGAATAAATATTTTTTCCTCCAGGTTATATACAAAACCTAGACTTCTATAAGTGAATGCATCTCTTTTTTAGTCATGCTGAAGTCTGGTTATAATGCCCAGTGGATGCATAAAACAAAAACAAAAACAAAAAATTTAAATTAGCATTAGGATGTCAGGTTTAAATTTAGACCTGTAGCAGTTCTTGAGAAGAAAAAGTGAACAGAAATAGTATAAGAAACATTCTAAGAAACTTTTTGACATGACTTTCTAGGGTGAAGGCCTTTAGTCATGAAAGCACCTAGTACAAGCAACGAAAAAATGTTCAAGCCAAAGCTCCTTATCATGAAAATTCTAATATTCAGATAATAAAAAGGTGACAGAAGGAAAAACTATCACATGCAAGAGGTATGACAACTATAATGTTGAATCAGAGACTGGGACGGGGAGACACAGGATGTCAGCATCAGTTTATTTCTAAACCATCACACAGAAAGTTATATGCACATTAAGCAACCCTAAAGTAAGTAAACACTAATAGATAATCCCTTTGGCTTAAGGAGGCTAGTCTGAGATAGACCACTTATGCAGCATTCATGATGTCCTGGATAATAACGGACCTAGGGAGGCTAGTCCAGATAGACTGCTTACGCAGCATGCATGATGCCCTGGACATAAAAAAAAAAACCCAAAAACACAAAATAAATGAATAAAGGCAAAATGCACAAAGGTTTACTACACAGCAGGCATTCTATTCTGTTCCAAATCTATTGACTTATTTAACGTCCACAGCATTGTTGAGTCAGTGTCTAGCTTTTTGAGCACACTCATGTAACTACGAGATCCTGTCTCTCCAATCTAAAGGTAAAGTTAATTTTTAAAAGGAAGGAAAGCAAACACTATTTGCATGTTTCCTACCATGTTAATCTGCTTCCAGACCAACTACAGTTGATTAAAATTTCTCAGGAGGTCAATCAAAAGACAAATGTCACGTTACTCTCCTGAGCCACAAAATAACATGTGTGTATGTGTGGGGTTGAAGGCTGGCAACGTTTGCTAGTACTTTATTATCTATTTATTTGTATAAAAGTACTTTACATGTTGTGCTTGTGATTTAGCACTAAGCAAAAGTGCACAGCATAGATTCCCTAACCTAAAAGCACTGCCAACCTTCATCTGAAACATACAAAAGAAGTTGTGTACTTATACATGATCACTATAGACTTACATACAGGAGAAAAAATACAAAATTCCATTAAGGTTAAAAGGGGCACTATTTCACTAAATTTTATCATATCCTTCTAGTCTTGATGTGGAAATATTCCCTAGGCTAATTCTCTAAGTCATTTACATAACAATTAAATACAGAGGGGGGAGGAGGAACACATCCCTTACTCTTCTTGCCTTACAGTCTTTACCTTATATCAGAACTACACTGGAGCTCAAACGTTAGCGTCATTCATAGTTTACCACCTTTCATGACCTATCTTCTAGTGTGTTTTAACCTATTACGTCAGGGATTCTGGTTTTATTAAAAGAGAGATGTACTGCTTTTGAGCAATGTTTCCATTTCCAGCATGACAATCTCTCTCTTGGGGCCGCCATACACTCAAGAGGCAGATTCTGCTATCTAAAGATACCTTCAGAACGCATCCAGCACTCCCTCCCAGGATCATTTTCTCATGCCCTCTCCTTTCTCTTCTTACGCATCACTTAACATCACGGCCCTCCAGCACCTACTCCTTCGTCTTCATGCCTGTCGAGTCCTTTAGCTGTGACACTGGTGTGTCGTGAGGGGGTCTGGTTTGTATCTGGTTGCTCGATGCAACTCGATGCCTTCTGCTGCAAACCAGAATGGTCCTGAGGCAAGGGTGACAGCATCATCCTCATCTTTCCCCTCCGCTCAGCATCCCTGCTGCCCAGGGACGCCTGGCGTTGGTCTACGCTGCTGACTGGAGGGTCCTCACTCGCTCTTACAGAGTTCGCAGTGCTTCCACAACCTCCACTGCCAAGTGTCGCCCAATGGTCACCGCGACCCCCGGGCCCTCCCAGGGCAGGTGGGACACCTGGCAGCCCAACCCTCTGGCGTCACCTGCGCGCTGCGCGCACGCGCTCAGGCGCTTACCGTCTCCTTGGCAGCCGCCACCGGGATGGGCAGCAGCCCCCTGCCGCGGGGCGGGTCCTCGAGTTCTGGGACCGCTCGCTCCGAGGGGTCGGCTCTGGGGTCCCCGTACAGTTGGTAGCACACGAGGCCGACGAGCCCCCCGCCCGCTGCCGCCGCGATGCTCAGCTCGCCCCAGCGCCGCCGCCGCCACGCCGCCTCCGCTACGGCCCCCTCGTCCTCCTCCCGGCAGGAGAAGGGCCGGCCCGACATCCCCGGAGCCGTCCCCGCAGGCCGTCCCCACGGCAAGAGGAAGGGCTGCGGAGGAGCGAGCGTCGGCGACAGCCGAGGCGGCGGCCACAGAAGCCTCCGCAGCGCAGCCATAGCGGGAGCTGCGGACCGAGCTGAGGGGAGGGAGGGGAGCGGAGGGAGGGGAACGGAGGGGCGGAGTGAAATCTCGCGAGAAGTCGGCGCCGTGTTGGCGCAGGGAGCGGACCAGCGGTCCTCGGTCGCCCGGGCCGGGCTTTCCCCGAGAGCAGCCTTCGGATGCAGGCGCACGGCGGAGAGAGCTCCGAAGCCGCCCGAGTCCAGGCGGTTCTCCTTCGTGCTTCCTCAGCCCAGCCACGCAGCCGTTAGAGGACGGCGCCCGCAGCCACGGCAACGGGCAGGGGAGCCCAGCCCTGGGGAACCGCTGGTAGGCGGAACTCCAGGAGCCGAGGCTGCGGGGCGACCCGGCGCCCCTCCGAGGGAGGCCGCGCTGCTCCCTGTGCTCTGCTGGCTGCCGGATCCTCAGACACGCTCCCAGGGCTTTGTGGCTGGATGCAGACGTGTTTGCTTCAAGTCATAAAGACCGCAGTTCTGAATTAAATTTTTGGACCCCCATAAAGATGGTTTCTGGACTTTGGGCAGGGATAGGCTAATGATTTATAGTTAGTGTTAATATTTTTAGGAAACACTAGGATACTTGACATTAAATTCAGTTCCATAAAACTGTCAAATAGGTGAAACAGAGGATTTCCAAAATTCTTCTGACTCAGTTTTGTGTGCGCGCGCGCGTGTGTGACAGTTGGTATACGTGTAACAGAAGTACAATATGCCCTCTTGTGCACATAACGTGCACTTTTGTATGTGTGTGCGCGTACACGTTGCCAGTGTCAGCTTTATTGACTGAGTTATGCCTGCTTTGCTCTTCGTGCGGAATGGTGCCGGGGAACCCCTGAAAAGTTTCAGATCGAGAAGGCTAGTCACCACATCCAATAGTTTAATTGGTTGGTTTTCTGGCCTGTATCTTGCTATGTCTGTTCCTCACCTCTCCCCTGCAAGTGCCTGTCATATATGCTGTGTTTCGTTTCGCTTTTAGAGGTTAATAGAATTTTCCTTCCTTAAAGCTACTAAAAATGGTAAAAAGAAATGTCTGTGACATATAAGGACAGTATCTATTTTAGGTTCTGTTTTCCACGGAAGCCTGTTAATTCCACTAAGATGACTTGTGGCAGCTCCTTACTTTTCCAGGAATTTTTTTTTCTCAATTTTTGTCATCTCTGATTTCAGACATTTTTAGTTTTCCCAAAGCATTTACTTCCCAAAGGTATGTATGTATGTGTATGTATGTATGTATATATGTTTGTATGTATGTATTTGTGTGTATATATATGGTGATGTGTGTAGCATAGATCCTCTAAACTTGTCTTCTTTGAACTTAGCACAATTTCCTGGTATTTTTCCAACATAGACTATTACCAGAAATCTTGGACAGACTAGATTTTTATTCGTGGCACTTAAAAAGCTAAGAAGCTATAAAGAGAAATAGGAAAGCAATATATAGTGTCATTACAATGAGAAAAACATTCATGTAAGACATATGTATATGATATATGCACATAGTTATCTATTTTTTCAGTCATAATAAGTTCATAGGCCATATTTCTATTTTCTCTGGGGAGAAGCTAAATTCTTCTATAAGAGGCACAGGGTTTAGTTCTACAGAGTATTCAAATGTAGATAAAAATGTCTCATGCGCAGAAGTTATTGAACTTCCCATACTTTCATTTAAACCCAAATTCTGTTAAGAATAATCATTGTTTTCTCCCCAGGTTATGTGCTCTGTGGCAGTTGCTACAGAAAAATAGCCAAAATGCTGTGCTATCTGGAAATTCCCAGAGTAAAAGTGATAAGAAAACATGGTATTAGGAATTTGGGACTTCTTGAAACTTCAGATAAATATAGATGCCGATTAACTTTTATTCCTCATTTGGATCAATTCTAAGGAGAATCAGTGATTACTCTCCACCCCTGCTCCACAGCGAGACCTCAAAATAGTCAAAGAAACAGTCACTTGAATTCATTCACTATAATCTAAGTGAAAAAGAATGTTCTGGAAAAAATTCAAGAATTAAGTCAAAATGATTCTCCAGAAAAGGGTCTATCTCATACAACTAGTAATTACAAGCTAGAGATCTGGACGCTGATCCTGAATGTATAGCAACTATTATAGGGTCTCAGAGGCCACAGTTTCATATCAAATAGTCGGGCTATCGATGCCTTGTGGCTCTCTTTCATTTCATATATACACACATGCATTTTATAGCATTTGGTTTTTTTTTTCAATTCTAAGGTACATGGTATTTCTCATATCTCTAAGGTACATGGTATTTCTCACATCTCTTCAAATCTGCAATTGCCCTACTTGCTTTGTTTTTTCAACTTAAAAATTGCAACTCCTGACCTAATGATGACAGCCTTTTGCTAGCTACCATCTTGCGAATAAGGGAATAACTTTTATTTGTTGACAATGTGGAATCATCAGAAACAGCTTAATAAAACTCCTATAGAAGCTTATCATTTGACTTTTTCTGTGCACCTGAGCTCCCAAAGCCTGACTAGCTATAAGAGAAGCGTGTGTCCTGAATATGTGCATGCTCACCCCCCCCCCCCGTTTGCTCAGTCCTGACAACAACAGGACTGTGACAGTCTTCTAAATCTTCCCTTTGAGGAACATTGTCCCGACCATTACCCCAGAACATTTATGTAGCCCAGCCCTGCCATGTTTCAGGACATCTGTAGTGTTCCTTAAAAGGAAGGGGTTTTATTATGATTGTGAAGTGGGGAAGAGAATAAGGGGATACAGAAATAGAGTGAGTGACCCTTTTTATATACATGAGACTCTAGCAAAAAGTCCACTTTAAATAAAAAATTGATTTACCTCCTGAAAAATCAAGCTGCACATCTGGAGATGTGGTTGATTTAAATGGGAGGCTGCGATGGTCAATCTTGATTATCAACATGACAGGATTTGGAAAGATCAATGGGATGGGGGGGTGGCATGTAGGATTAACTAAGAAAGGGCAGCTATCTTAGGCAGCTCCTTTGGACAGGTGATCCAGATAAAAGAAACCTCAGGGAAGGCAGTTGGTTCCTATCCACCTCCGGCTTCTCTTCCTGATCGACTGCGTCTATCAGCTGCCACAGTCTTCCCACTGATGTCAGACACCAGCTTCTTCAGCCTTCCAATGTAGGCCAAACTCAAACAGCTTTCCAGGGAACTTTTGGGCCTTCAGAGCCAGTTTGGAACTACTGAGGCCCATGGACTTCTGGGGTTTAGTAAGTACTAGGATCCCTAGCTTCTTTAGCATGAAAACAGCCATCGTTGAACTCCCTAACCCATATTGTATAAGCCAAACTAATACATTCCCTTTTATAATATACAATCATTCTATTGGTTTTGTTTCTCCAGAGAACCGTTGCTCAATGTAGAGGCCAAAAGGGAAAATGGAAAGAATCAAAAGAGGAAGTTGATCATGGAGAAGGGTTAACTCAAGAACAAGTTCTAAGATTTTGAGATTTTCGGAGCTGGCACTTTTAAGTTTTACCTGGCACAGTCACATTGGATTAGAGTCTTAAATCTCAGTTCTTACAGTCCCCTAAGGAAGTTCACTATTATCCATTGCCACAAGTCACTGGCCTGATGGTCACATGTCCCTGTTTGTCTCATGTATCTCTTTGTTAGCAATAACCAAATTCTTAGCCATGCGCATATGTATTCTAACATCAAGGCCAGTAAAAATCTAGCCATGACCATTACACCTACTTAGTTTTTTAAATGCACTCTTCACAACTTCAAGGTCTTTGCTATTGGTGCTTTATTGCCCAACTCCTCCTTATAGTCCTTAAAAATCCCCGTCTTGGCTTGCTACTTGCTGGTCGGGACTTTTACATTATTTAAAGAATAGTATGGAGTAGTCTCTCAGACTTACCACCAGCATTCAAAGCAAACAAAATCATCTTATTGTCATTCCTCTCTTGTTATGTGTTCTGACGGTTTGAAGAAAAGTGGCCTCCATGAGTTCTATTAGCAGCACTATTAGGAGGTGTGGCCTTGTGGGAGTAGGTAGAGCCCTGTTGCAGGAAGTGTGCCACTAGGAGTGGGCTTTGAGGTTTCAAATGTTCAAGCCAGGCTCAGTATCCTTCTCTCTATCTGTTGCCTGCCCACCCAGATGTAGAACTCTGAGCTTCTATAGCACTGAGCCTGCCTGCACACTGTCATTCTTCCTGCCATGATGATAATGGACTAAACCTCTGAGCCATACGCCAGTCCCAATGAAATGTTTTCCTTTATAAGAGTTGTTGTAGCCATGGTGCCTCTTCATAGCAAAACATGGTTGACTCACATGGAAGTGATAGTGGTTAAAGCTCCATAGCCATCAAAGGACGTCTTCTGGAAGAAAACAGGTTCCTAGTACAACGCTAGTCATCCATTACACAACTGCAGTGCCAGAGGATCAAAACAGCTAATGAGCTCCTGAAAACTGTTAGCAATATTTACTAAAACTCAACCAATGCATGTCCTGTGCCCTATTAATTCTACTCCTCCTTGAAAGAACATGAGCAAGTATGTAAGTGTCCAGAAGACAGGCGTGTATTCAAACAGCATCACTTGTAATGGCCAA
>JADRCC010570914.1:0-14732 GCA_019843855.1 Hylomyscus alleni
TTAAATATGGATTTAGTTTTAAAAGAAGCTGCCAGACTGTTTTCCAAAGTAGGAACTTCACCATGCATTTCCAGGGATTGAACCCAGGGTCTATCCCAGGCAAGCACTGTTAATAGCCCCTAGCCTCAAGCTAGACCCTTGTCAAAGATCAGTTGATTTTGTGAGCTTGTTCCTAGACGACACGGTTGGTTGGTTCTATTGGTGCTTGTTTTAGGGGCAAGGCAATCACTGCCTGGATTACTATATATTTAGTATGTTTTAAGATTTATTTTTATTTTATTGTGCAAGAGTGTTTTGCATGCACATATGTGGGAACAGTGCCCACTGATGCTAAAAGAAGATGTCAGACCCCCCTGGGACCGGACATAAAATACATAAATGTAATTAAAAAAAAAAACTTTTCAAAAGAAATCACATATTTCATAAGATGGTTATGAGTTAAAGCCAGAACTGATTCCTTAGAGTAATCCAATTTACATCTAAATCTAAGAATTCCAGAAAATTATTCTGAAGTTTATTTCAGCTTTATGAAACTGACTGTGGGTTCCCATATGGGAGCATCACTAGACTGGGATCGTTCTCAGACCCCAGGGGTCAGTCTCCTGCTAACTGGTCTAGCCTCAAGCTTCCTGAGTGTTAATATACAGCTTCCTTAAGTAAAATCTCCAGTAGCTTAGAACAGGGTTCCTGAGTCTAATTAAAGACTGGGAGACATTAATCCTGGCAGACACTTTCACAAAATTTGTGTGTTTGTGAAAAATGTTGTAATTGAAGTCCTTACCATGATTGTTGTCAAAGTGGGGGTGGGGGGGAGTCACAACCTGTTACCCCAGGCAGGTCCTGCCACCATCCTCAGTAGAAATTAAAGAGTCAAATTAGGGGAGAGCAGAAAGTGCTCACTGCCCACATTTGGAAAGGGGACAAGGAGATCTAGGGAACCCTGAAGTCAGCTTTCAGCCCTGAAGTGAGGCTGAAGTTTAAATAGAGGAATGTACGCTTCTATGCAGGTCTGGTCAAGGTGTGGCCCCAGCCACCACAGACTCCTCCTCCAGCCTCATCCTGCAGGTGGCCTGATAGTTCCGCAGGAATCTGTGAGGTCTTCCAGGGAGACACGTTCCCCCTGTAACTGGTGCCCGTTCCTTCTCCAGATGAGATTCCTGGGGAAAGTCTCATTTCTTTATGGGTCCATTGTTTCGATAGACCAATATATTGAGAGATTCCAGGACCTATTTAGATGGTCTTCATTTCTGCTAGGCCTGTAGGTCATTTTATTATCTTAGAATGTCAGTTGCAGCCCGAGAAATGGATGGCACCCGACTGTTTACAGAGTTTTGCAAATATTTTGAAATTCATACAACACACTTCTAGGGCACCGTGCTTTTGCTGTTTGTGACAGAGTTCAGACAAGCCATCTACCAGAATGTGAATTTTAGCCGAGAAGGAAGATCCTGTCGATCCAGTGTTCCTCTTGTGGGAATTATTCTAGATATTGTGGTAGTATAAAACTTCAGAATAATTTTCCATGATGAATCCTTTTTTTCTGACAGGAACCTGTGATCTAACAGACTTCCCCTCCAGCTGACACAGTGCCAAGCCTGTGTTTTTATTGCCTGGTACTGTAGGATGACTTCAGATCTAGTTTTGATTTGGTGCCTAGGGACCAGCTCAGTGTGGTCTTTGAAGCACTTGGTCCTCCTGGGCCAGACGTGTACTGGTTGCTTTGCCCTCTCCCAACTGGTTCTGTCTGGTTCTATTTGGTTTGGCCAGAATGCAAAGCGGTAGGACTAGAGGTGTGTTTCCAGGCACTGGGCCATTTCCAGGGGCGGGGCTGTCTTAGCTTGTATTTTCTCTTTCCCCTTTTCTCTCAGTGCTTTAAGATGTAGCAGTTGCTTCTAATCAGACTGCAAAGCATTGCTGAAGCTCTGCTGTTCTTTGGCATATCTGGAGGCGAATTCTCATGCCCTTTATCACCCCACATTCTTGGAAATATCCAGGTAGCTGGCTCCTCTGGTGTCTTCTCAGCCCTTCACATCCTCTACAGTAACTTTCCCTTCTAGAGCGGCATGCTGTCGTACTTCCTGATGGGTGCCAGGCTTCTATGTGCTATCTCAGAGAGACGCCTTCCCTACTACCACATTTTGCCACTTTCTTTAGCCCATGAGGCTTGAAACACTTCAGAACACTACAGTATAGCTACGATGGAGCGGGGAACTTAGGGGTCTCTTCAGCAAATGTGTGCCCCGAGTCCAGGCGTGCACTAGGGCAACTTTGGTGTTCATTATGAGTGGCTGCGGAGGAGCCAGTGCTCCTCAGTGCGTGGGGAGGAACCCCACCTCACGCTGTAGTGACCGAATCGGGGAGGTTTTCGCAGCTTCTGGTTAAGGGGATTCCCCACTCTGTGTATCTAGTGTGGAAGCGGCACATTGCCCTGGTTGCCACTGGGGCTGCCCCGAGCAGTTTAAGACTTAGAAACTGCAGGGCGGTGGTGGCGCACGCCTTTAATCCCAGCACTTGGGAGGCAGAGGCAGGCGGATTTCTGAGTTCGAGGCCAGCCTGGTCTACAGAGTGAGTTCCAGGACGGTCAGGGCTATACAGAGAAGCCCTGTCTCGAAAAAAAAAAAAAAAAAAGACTTAGAAACTAACTGCCTAATAGCGTCTCCCTGACCTTTGGGGTGAGAGCTGTCAGCTTTTGAGGACGGAGCTGTGCCTTTGGGGGTCTCATCCTACTTAGGCCTCCTTGGAATGGGGGGGGGTAGATACTGTCTTTAAGTACTTTATCCTCTCAATAATCACCACCCTCTCTGGCTGACTAGTCTGTGCCTTGCATGTGTTAGTCTCAAGGTCTCGGGCTAGACCAAAAAAAAAAAAAAAAAAATTAAAAGTATGTCTGTGCACAGCATGCATGTAGTATTGAGGGTGACCAGAAGAGGGCATCAGCTACCGTAGAACTGTGCTCCTAACTACCTAACCATCTCTCCATTGCCTAGTTTTCTGGTTTTGTTTTTGGGTTTTTTGTTTTGTTTTGGTTTGTTTTGGGTTTTTTTTTTTTTTTTTTTGGTTTGTTTTTCTTTGTTTTGTTTTGGTTTTGTTTTAGTTTTTCGAGACAGGGTTTCTCTGTGTAGCCCTGGCTGTCCTGGAACTCACTCTGTAGACCAGGCTGGCCTCAAACTCAGAAATCTGCCTGCCTCTGCCTCCCAAGTGCTGGGATTAAAGGCATGTGCTACTACTACTGCCCGGCTCTAGTTTTCTGTTTTAATTAACAGATATAGTTTCCATTTTCAGAAGGTAAATACCTTCTGATAATGCATTTGATTTTATGCAGAGGCATAAAGTGGTAAATGGGAGATTCTCCCCTGCTAGGCAAACACGATCGCCTTATTGTGCATGTACCCACAGATCTCCATCTCAAGCTTTTTTCTCTTTTCTTGTCCTTTTTAGACAGGGTTTCTCTGCTTAGCCCTGGCTGTCCTGGAGCTTGTTCTATAGACCAGGCTGACCTTGAACTCAGGGATCCTCCTGCCTCTGCCTCCCAAGTGCTGGGTTTAAAGGTGTGTAACACCACCTCCAGGGATAGTTCTTTTCTTTTTAAAATTATTATCAATAATATTCTATAAATACTTACAAATCGGTGTGTGTGTAGTAGGAAAGGCCTTACTGCTATGATTCTAAACAAGGACACAACATAGAAAATATACAGATACATAGACACACAGACATACACAGACAGACAGACACTCACACACTTTGTAACATTGCATGTTTTTCTGTTGTCTCCCGGATCCTGGGTAAATTCATATTCTAGCAAGAGCCTTAGAGCTGTTGATGAATTTAAATGAAGAACATCCTTATAAACAAGAACAGATAAGAGTACTCAGAGAGCTAATGATCTTTACATGTTAACTCATAATTACAGCTCTAAGTGAAAGGCCATATCTATTGGTGTCCCTTCATTGTCCCTTGGGTATGCTATAAGAAGCAATATTTGGCTTTAAAGTGTCAGCCTCAGATCTCTGTATTAATCAGATCACTGGTGCATGACAGTTGGCCTCGTGCTCGAGCAGGATCAAGCTGGCAGTGGTACATGATTTTACTAGTGTGGGGCATCTCTGGATAGACTTGGGATGATAACTGCTCTCAAGCCTATACCAATGGGCAGTGGTGGTGCAGGACTTTAATCCAAGCACTCAGGAGGCAGAGTCAGGCAGATCTCTTGTGAGTTTAAGACCAGCCTGGTCTACAGAGGGAGTTTCAGGACAGGTAGGGCTAAACAGAGAAACCCTGTCTCAATAAACAAACAAAAATAATTAATAATCAATTTGTATGTGCCTGCAGATGGGAATACTTAATCTGAAAAATTCAAGTGTTCTCCTTTTAAATGTTTATTTTGGTTTTTACTTTACTTTATTTTATTTTGAGACAGGGTCTCACTATGTAATCTAGCCCTGGCCTTCCTGGAACTCACTGTGTAGCCCAGACTGGTCTTGAACATTCCCCTTGTCTCTGGCTCCAGTGCTAGGCTTAAAGGCATGTACCACCATGCCCAGCTTGGTCTTTTTAAATTTATCAGAAATTATAATCTAGAGAACATTAAACATAAAACAGCAGCAAAAAACAAAAACACAGACACTTAAAGTGGTAGTATCAGGCTATTCTTTTTTCTTAGTTTGTCAATGTCAGTGGAGAGAACTAACACACACACACATACATACACCATCCATTAAACACACAGACAGAATAATATGAACTGATGAAGCCAGGCAGTGGTGGCGCATACCTTTAATCTCAGCACTTGGGAGGCAGAGGCAGGCAGATTTCTGAGTTTGAGGCCAGCCTGGTCTACAGAGTGAGTTCCAGGACAGCCAGGGTTACACAGAGAAACCCTGTCTCAAAAAAAAACCAAAAAAATAAATAAACAAATAATGTTTGACATATTAAATGTCTCTGGAAAGATAGACCAGAGCCTGAAGTGGCCGCTTTTCAGGATGGAGTTTGGAGATTTGGAAATCAGAGATATAGATTTGTTTTCCATTGCCCCCCACTTCTGTATGAATGTTTTACATAAAGTAGAAGCTACATATTAAAGTTCAGTATGGTGGCGTGCACCTGTAATCCTAGCATGTATGAGGCAGAGGCAGGATGATCTAAAGTGTGAGGTCAGTGTAGGCTTCATAACCAGTCAGAATCTCAGTCTCTCAGTCAGTTGTCTGTCTGTCTGTTTCTGTCTCTCCCCTTTCCCTTTCTTTACCTGCTGTCCTCTCAGTAATACCAGAATACTGGCTAATGGCTTTTCACAAAAACAGCCACACTTAAGGTAGTTCCCTGTGTACTGTCTTGATGCTTCAGTTTCTTCATGGAAATGTGAAGTTGTAGGGTTTTGTTTTGTTTTGTTTTTAAAGATTTATTTATTTATTTTATGTGTCTGAGTACACTGTAGCTGTACAGATGGCCGTGTGGCTGTTGGGAATTGAACTCAGGATGGCCCCCGCTCTCTCCAGGGTAGTATACTGTAGCTGACTTCAGACGCACCAGAAGAGGGCATCAGATCTCCTTACAGGTGATTGTGAGCCACCATGTGGTTGCTGGGATCTGAACTCAGGACCTTCGGAAGAGCAGTCAGTGCTCTTACCCGCTGAGCCATCTCGCCAGCCCCAAGTTGTAGGAGTTTTTAAAAAGTTTTAATGACAGACTCCTGGGAAGAGCTACAAAATAAGCACATAGTTCATGAACTCCGAGTCAGAGCTCCCTGTGGCCCTAGGTTTGCCACACTGCAGGTTAACCTGAGACTGAAGCAGGCAGCAGTGTCCTTCTGAGAACGGTGTGCGTCTTAGTCAGTATTCCATTGCTGTGAAGAGACACCATGACCATGGCAACTCTTAGAAAAGGAAGCATTTAATTAGGGCTTGCTTACAGTTTCAGGGATTTAGTCCAGGGTCGTTATCCAGGGAGCATGGCGGCATCCTGACGCGATGCTGGAGGAGGAGCTACATCAGGATCCACAGGCAGCGGGAAGAGAGAGACTCTGGCCTTGGCACCACCGGCTTTTGAATCCTCAAAGCCCACTCCCAATGACACATTTTCTCCAACAAAGCCACGCCTCCTAATCCTTTCAAACAGTGCTACTCTCCGGTGACCAAGTATTCAAATCTGTGAGCCTCTGGGGGCCGTTCTCATTTAAACCTTCACAGTGGGACTCAGAAAGCAAGTCTACCTTCAGCCTGTGGGCATCTAGAGTCCCAGCCTCTCCCTGCCACTCTCCTCTGTCACCTCCCCTGCACTTGTGGTCTCAGTGAGTGAGCTCTGAGTAGCTATAGTGACATCACTTTGACACTGTGGACATCTGATTTCAGGACACGTCCTACCTGTTTATCACCGGCCCTGAAGTTGTGAAGTCTGTTACCAATGAGGATGTCACTCAGGAGCAGCTGGGTGGTGCCAAGACCCACACCACTGTGTCAGGTGAGAGGCACATGAACATGACTTTCCTTCTCTCTGGAGGTGAGAAGAAGGCATTGCCGCCAGGCGGTGGTGGCCCATGCCTTTAATCCCAGCACTTGGGAAGCAGAGGGGCAGGCAGATTTCTGAGTTCAAGGCCAGCCTGGTATATAGAGTGAGTTCCAGGATAGCCAGGGCTACACAGAGAAACCCTGTCTTGAAAAAGTTAAAAAAAAAAAAAAAAAGGCATTGCTGTGCAGAATAGTGATTTACACCCACAGAAGTGGTAGGCAGATTGCAGTCTCAGACTTAAGTGGTAGGCTATTACTAATATCCCGCACCCATATCCCTGAGCTGCCCATGTGCTAGGCTAGCAGTTTTCTACAGTCTCTCGTCTGTAAAGTGATATTGGGACTGTCTGGGTGGTCATAAGTAGGTGTGATTTATATACGTTCAGCCGAACTTGCAAAGGAATATTCTGGAGTGCTATCTTGGGGTTTTTACTTTTGGCTTTGAGGAAAAAGTTATTTCAGTTACACCCTACTGCACACCGAGGATTCTAGCTGGTGGAAGTAGACGTAGTCATGAGCCAACTTTATTTCTGGGTGTCTGAGTTAGGGTTTTACTTCTGCGAACAGACACTATGACCAACACAACTCTTATAAGGACAACAATATTTAATTGGAGCTGGCTTACAGGTTCAGAGGTTCAGTCCATTATCATCAAGGTGGGAACATGGCAGCACCCAGGCAGGCATGGTGCAGGAGGAGCTGAGAGTTCTATATCTTCATCTGAAGGCTGCTAGGGGAGACTGGCTTCCATGCAGCTAGGGTGAGGATCTCAAAGTCCACCCCTACAGTGCCACACTTCCTTCAAGGCCACACCTAATATTGCTCCTTCTTGGGCCAAACATATTCAAACACTGCATATTTGCTAATTTTAGACAGTTCATATAAGTGGGGTCATACAACGATGCTGTCTTTTTAAACTTTTTCATAGTGTGTATTTATTGTACAAAATGTTCCCTTTTTTTTTAAAGATTTATTTATTTATTATTTGTGAGTACACTGTAACTATCTTCAGACACACCAGAAGATCTCATTACAGATGGTTGTGAGCCACCATGTGGTTGCTGGGATTTGAACTCATGACCTTCGGAAGAGCAGTCAGTGCTCTTACCTGCTGAGCCATCTCGCCAGCCCCACAAAATGTTTCTGTGTCTACATTTTTGTATGTGTCTATCAGGTACTTGGTTCATATCTAACCCCATTTCCCTCTCTCGTCTCCCTTTATTGATTTCTTATCTCTTCTCAGACTATCTCTTATCAACTGCCATGTTGGTATGTGTGTGTGTGTGTGTGTGTGTGTGTGTGTGTGTGCATGTACACTACATTTTGTGTGAATGTGGCAAGGAGGACAGCACAATATCCATGTGAAGGTTGGAGGACAACTGGTGGGAATCGATTCTGTCCTTTTACATATGGGTCCCAGGGATCAAACTCAGATTGTCCGGCTTAGTCACAAGTGGCTTTTCCTGTTAAGCCATCTCAGTGGCCCATGACATATGTTTTTTGAAAATCTAGATTCCACAGAAAACATTTTTTGAAGGGGGGATGGGCACAGGAGGGGGAGGCATGAGGAAATGATATAATTATATTTTCAAATTTAAAAACTGTTAGTCTTTTGTGACTGGCTTCTTTTACTGATATACTTTTTACATTTATTTTGTGTTTTGAGACAGTGTCTCACTGGGTTTCCTGATTGCCATGGAACTCACAAGGAGAACAGACTGGCGTCACACTCCGTTGCTGGGATTGTAGTCTTGGGCCACTGTGCCCAGTTTGCTGTGTATTTTTAAAGTTTGTCTGTCACAAGTCTTTGTCACATATCATTACTTCATTCCTTTCAATGGAGTAATTGTCTAATGTGTAGATGTATAACTATTAATTTAATTACTTATTTTAGAGATAGGATCTCACTAAGTTTCCCTGGCTGGCCTTGAATTCTTAATCCTCCTGCCTCAGCTTCTTGAGTGCTGGTATTATAGGTGTAGGCTACCATTCACTTTTTTCATTCTTTATTCCCCAGTAGTGGAGATTATACCCAGGGCATCTAGCATGTTAGACAAACCGGTCTACCATTGAGCCCAAGAGCCAGCCCTAACATGTCTTGTTTATCTATGGTTAGACATTTGTGTCTTCTAACATGCATATGTTGTGTTTATGATATAATATCCTGTTATAAACATTTGTGTGGGAGCTTTTGTATGACATTTTTATTTCTTGCTGGCACAGACTCGGGTATGAGTGGAATAGCTGTTGATGTTTTTGAGGATCTGCCAGAATGCTGTGCCAGTTTATAAATATTTTTTGAGTAACAGGATTCAGTCTTGTTGAGAATATTCCTAAAAACAAACAAACAAACAAAAAGAGAATATTCCTTTCTCACTTATCAGATAGGGAGTACCTGTGTATGAAGCATTGTGGTTGGTGCTAGGAATATGTCTGTGGAGACAACATAACCCCTGTCCACAAGGCAGGCAATATAAGATATGAGGACATGAAGTAGTGCATTTGAAGTAAAATGGTCTGTGGGAAAGAACAGGCCACCATATGTTGGATTATTGAGGTTTTAACCATGGGCAAGGGTTGGACGCACCTCGAGGATGCTATATGAATGGGCTTAAAGGGCTTCCCTGTGACCATCAAGGGGGATGCACCCAGGCATGGGCAATCGCTTATGCAAAGCCATGGGGTCCAAGAGTGATTGGCTGCGTGATGAACGGCAAGGAGGGTGACTGGTGTGGTTTCACATCCCTCTGGTATCTTTGAAGACAGAGATATTATGGGGCACTGGTGGAAAGAGATGGTCTGGATGATGCAGGCCTGGGAGAGTTCTGCTAGGCCCTTGTTTGGCTGGTTTTTATTTCCAAACACTTCCAGAACTAGGGTTGACCCCTCAGCAGGGCCAAGGGTGTTCCTCCTTTCCCTCCACCATTAGTAAGCCCCTCTGTGGAGCATCACCTTTCTCAGTGAAGGGTGAGCGGCTGTGGAGGAGCTGGTGTAGAGGAGTCTCTCACTGTTTACAGGGCAGTGAAGTGTGTCGGATCTTCCCCGTATAGTGCAGAGAACTGGAGGGCATGGGCCAGCAAAGAAGCTCCACAAGACAGAGAATAGACTCTGGCAAGGGGCATGGGTGCCTATCCCGGGCAGGACCGAGGACAGAGCTGTCAGCTTGGTTGGTGGTAGCCAAGCTGGAGAAGCCCATGATCATCTACATACATCATCTGTAGGTGACCGTGAGCCCTTGGACCTTCCATCCTCTCTGTGTTCTCAGGTGTGGCCCACAGAGCTTTCGACAATGACGTTGATGCTCTATGTAACCTGCGCGAGTTCTTCAACTTCCTACCCCTCAGCAGCCAGGACCCGGCTCCCATCCGAGAGTGCCACGACCCCAGGTGGGTGGTAGTGGGCTTACCATTCTCTGGCTTTCTGGGCCTCTCTGTCCTGACAGGACCTCAGGTCAGTTTGGAGTAGGTTGTGGAGTATGTCAGCAAGGTGCCAGCTGTGGTGAAGATGGGGGCGTCTGGGGACAGGAGCAGTTGTTGGTGGTTTCCTTACTTCTCTAGTTTCTGATGGGTCACTCTGGGGGCGGAAGAGACCACAAGATTTTGCTCAGACTTTTGAGTTGTCTAAACATGGAGATGGAAGATTTTTTTTTTCCAATCTTGATAAGGAACAACCTAAGTGATGTAAAAGCATGTCCTTAAGGAAATGTTTGCGTGCACTGTCTGGCTGTGGGCAGTGTGTTGCTGACCACTTTGTAAGCTGCTGGGTTCTCTAGGGAAGTGGGCACAAGCTCACTCATGATATCCCTGCCGTGCCAGAGAAGGAGTTTCAGGACAGGGTATGACGGGTCTGTGGTGATGTGTCCAGCGGGGCCTGCAGCTTTGCTGCCTTAATGGGGTTGCGGCTGGCTGACCTGCTGTGGGGATGAGACCCACCTGTTTCTTTGCTCTTCTGTCTTAGATGCTGCAGGAAGTTAGAGAGGAGTTCCCAGGCTTTGTCCTGTTCTCTACAGTGTCCTTTAGAGACCACGCTGTGTCTCCAGCATAGGACACATTCTGGACGGACAAAGGCAACCAGAAGAACTATGATCGGGAGAAATCTCAGTTTTTTTCCTTTTTTTTGTTTTTTAACCACACATGTTAGAATTTCTCTCAAGTCTGTTTAGTGACATGGTGACAGGGGCAGTGAGGACACATTACCTAGTCAGTGTGTTGTTTCCCTCATCTCCTCAGCTCGCGCAGGACGACAGTGGTCTCTACACTCACTCCATCTGCTTCTTTTCTAGTGACCGTCTGGTTCCTGAGCTGGACACAGTTGTCCCTTTGGAGTCAAGCAAAGCCTACAACATGCTGGATATCATACATGCAGTGAGTGCCCTGTCCTGTCTTGCCTGCCCTAGTTCATCCTCAGCCACGGTCACTGGGTGTGTGCTTAGTGGGTTGGGTTCGTTTTTTTGGTCTCAATGTTTGCACAGGTGGAAAATGCCATGCCAAGGACCACTAGACAGGATGTTCTGGCAGGGGCTGGTGGCTGTGACATCATGAGGGCTCAGATAGACTTGAGGGTTGGGCCCACAGAGCTCAGGGGCTTTAGAAGGCATCGAAGGACACAGAATTGATGCCATATCCTGGGCTGGAGTGAGACAGAGTTGATCCTGTTGAGAGATGCTGTTGGGTGCTTCTGGTCAGGTTGCAGTGTCTTCCTAGAGAAAGGGGAGTGTGTGTGAAGCCCAGGAGGTGTGTGGTGCCTCTTCCTTGGTGCAGCCGTGTCCTGGTTAGACCAGTGAAGGCAGCAGTTGGGCTCTGGGTGCATTTGGAGGTGGCAGTTGTCTTCTGCACATCACTCTGCTCTCCGCAGCTCTTGCTTCTTGGTGGAATGTCAGTGGTTCTGTTTCTACTCCCTTATTCTTGGAGCATGCAGGAATCAGCAGACATGGCCAAACTGCCCCTTCTCATGGCTTCATCTATATCTTTGGGTAATAAATCTTACTGTCAACTACTGGGGAACATTTACAAAAGATTTTGAATGAAGGCAGAAAGAAAACATTAATTTCAGATAAAACAAAAAATTACAAATAATTGGCTGGTGACACACTCAGCAGATATAAAGGACCCTGCCACCAAGCCTAATGACCTGAGTGAGCCCTAAGACCTCATGGGAAAAAGAGAGCTGGCTCCCACAAGTTATCTGACCTCTATATACAAGCTGTGGCGCACATACATACACACACATATACACACACACATACACACATACACACACATACACACATACACACACACACACACATACACACACACACTTTAAAAGTAACTTTTCTTTACCTGAAGAAGTAATTGTCATCTCCAAGACTTACTCCTCAATAAGCTCACCCTTTCTATTTCTTTCTGAACTCTGGTTGGCTGGTTCAACTCAGTTCTTCTAGCTCAAACTCCTCTCTAGTCTGACTGATTCAAACTGGCTTCTCTCTGCATCTGACTTTTTGCTCTGCTTGGCCTCAAGCTAACTCTAGCAATCTGTTCTAATCTTCTGGCTCCTTCTTATTCTCTGGCTTCAACTGCCTCTACAAATTTGCACTGAACTGCCCGAACTCTGCGCCACTACACTGACAAGTTGAATTCAGTGCACAACCATCTGTAACTCTAGCTCAAAGGTCTGATGATCTTCTAGCTCCACAAGCACTGCCTGCATGTGGCAGGCACATACATACATGTAGTACACATACATACATGTACACCAAATACTCATATACACAAAATATAAATAAATCCAAGATATAAACAATACTGTTCTAAAGTAGAGTTTTTTTGTTATTTTTTTTTTTTTTTGGTTTTTCGAGACAGGGTTTCTCTGTATAGCCCTGGCTGTCCTGGAACTCACTCTGTAGACCAGGCTAGCCTCGAACTCAGAAATCCACCTGCCTCTGCCTCCCAAGTGCTGGGATTAAAGGCGTGCGCCACCACCGCCTGGCTAAAGTAGAGATTATTAACTACTGAAACAGAAGTACCCAGTGCCTGGAAAGAACTGTGTTAGACGGTTGCTAGAGGAAGAAGGGGAGTATGAACCAAATGCAGAATTCTAACACTGAAGGAAAACACTGCACATTAATAACACTGAAGGAAAACACTGTGTGTCAAAACTTCCGAACTGTGCTTCAAACACTGACAGAAGAATCTATGTCTTTTTTTTTTTTCCAAGACAAGGTTTCTCTGTGTAGCCCTGGCTGTCCTGGACCTCACTCTGTAGACCAGGCTGGCCTCGAACTCAGAAATCCGCCTGCCTCTGCTTCCCAAGTGCTGGGATTAAAGGTGTGTGCCATCATTGCCCTGCCAGAATCTATGTCTTGGAACAGTAAAAATGAGAGAAATGACTAGACAAACTTAGTTTTCATTTTTAAAAATGAAATTTTCAGGCCCTTCCCTGAAAACATCCTAAATATGTCACAGCTACAGACAAATGAAGAAAAGGGTGATGTAGGAGGTGAGTCAGGGGTGCTCTTAAGCAAATGAGACATGCCCTTGTTCCTTCGGATGGGTAAGCATAAAATGCCAGTTCCTCCTAAGTTCATAATTTGAAGGCAGTCCGAATAAACACTATTATAGAACCAGACACACTGATGCATAAATACATGAATCGCTGGGAATGTGCTGCAAAAGCTACAAGTGGGAAGGGCCCTGTCTGTGGTAAAGCTTCGCAGCTACAACCGTGAGAGACAGACCAGCGGCATGGAACTGAAGAGCTAGAAAGAGACCCGGGACTGTCTCAGTGGTTGATAAAAATAGATGCATGCCCAGGAGCAGGATGCGGTGACAACTGGAGGGGCCACTTGGGAGGAAACAGATTGCGCATCACATGACAGAGGAGGACAGCTGAGCACGATGCTTCAGGCCAAGGTCCCAGCACTGCAGAGGAAGCAGCAGGAAGCAGGAGAAGCTAAGTTATAGGCCAGCCTGGGCGATGTAGTGAGACCGTGTCTACGAGAAAACAACAACGCAAAAAACCAAGCGGGTCAGAATTCCATATGAACACTAAATCCATGGGAACACCACACAAGAGACAGGTACATCACTCTATGATCTTAGAAGGTAGAGAAATGCTTTTGAATTGTGTCTCAAATCTACTTCAACTAAAAACAAAAACAAAAACAAAAACCAATTCCATTCTTCATAGAAGAAAGTATAAGTGCCAAAGGACAGAAAACTGGTAGAAAACATTTTCCATATCTGTATTGATATCAGTGACACAAGTTCCTACAAATCAAATGAAGAAAGACCAAAATTGATAGAAAAGTGATATAAAAACAAACCATTGAAAGGACAAAAATGACCCTAAAGCATATGAGAAAATATTCAAGTTCGCTCATTATGGTGGAACTGTGGGTAGATGACTCTCTTGCCATTCAAGTGTGAGAGCCGAGCTCACAGCCCCAGAACCTTTAAGGCTGGACACAGTAGCAAGTGTCTGTAATTTCAGCTAGTGCTCTAGATTGGAGCTGGAGTCTGGAGAATTCCTGGAAGCTCACGGACTGGCTACCTGGTATACACAATGGCCAGCAGCAGAATTACTGCAGAAACAAGAAACTCCCTGAGTTGGAGAGCAGCCATGGCTTGGGGAAAAAAAAATGAATTGCATAGAGCTATTTCTTGTATGTCAAATTGATTAGAGGTCAAGTTTGAATGCTCTCCTTTGGCAAGCCTGTGGGAAACGGTCCCTCTCATACACTGCTGACAGGGAAAGCTGGCACAATCTAGCACCAAGGAAACTGTCCAGAAGTTGCTTTTCTTGGAATTTGTCCATCATGTATAGTCCGCACGGTATGAAAGCGTAGAGATATTACACCAGTTTGTAAGCACCAGATACAAGCTCAAGAGGGTGAGAGGGTATCCGTGACCCGAAGGGACCTAATTGCCAGGAGTGAAGAGATGCATTCCCTGATCATGCAGAAAACATTAATACCCCTTGTTGCTGTCCATGTAAAACACAGGAGATTGTCACAAACGTAAACACAGGCCAGAGATCCAGTTAGAATGGATGGTGGGCGGGGAGTTAGTTACTTAGTGTATCTGTGAGCAGAGTTCCTAAGAGGGGAACTAGAAGCAAGGAAATTAATTCTGTCTCATGGTTTCACGGTCTTTATACAGATGATGTGCTGAAGTGGCTCACACCAAGATGGACAGGAAGTGGTGGTGGTGGGCACATAGGAGGGGTCCAGGCAAGTCCTGTCTCCAGTGA
>JADRCC010570916.1:0-13605 GCA_019843855.1 Hylomyscus alleni
GCAGAGTGGGCGGGCCCAGCACAACTGGCCATCCATCGCTTCATTCACATGAATTCAATATAGCACCTGTGGGTGGCACATGCAAATAGTTCTTTTTGCAAATTTCTGAAAGTTTTCAGCATTTTGCTCCCTCAAAGAACTCAACGCTGATTGAATTTGTATATCTAGAACCCCTAGATATATGGGCCAAATATATCAATACTGGAAAAACAATAACTCCTACAGATTTGACAGATATTAAAAGACCTGACAGTATTGTAAATTAAACTCATCCCTCGAAGTTTGACAACTTAGATAAAATGGACCAATGACTTCAAATAACTTTAAAGGAACAAATTCTTAAAAACATGAGTCTAGAATATTACACACACACCCACAGAGAGAGGCGGGGATTGATAATGAAAGCCCTTCCTATTATCATGTCTTCTTTATATGCATGATTCACCCACTGAGTTTTTAAAAGGTTGCCTCTGTGAGTATAGGTGGGGTATTATTTATTAGAGCACAGACAACTTATCATTGATTGATTACACTGCTAAAGCACTGAAGAAAGTGATAGTGCTTTTGTCAGCAACCAGGGGGCGTGGGGGACGACCATGCTTTTACCCTTTGAGGATGAAATGTTTGATTGCCCAGTCTAGTGCAGGTAACCACAGATGGAACAAGTTCAGGAGTCTATCCATTATGAAATGCCTAAAAGACACAAATTCTCAGGAGTCCTCTTCAATCTCAGGTTCTTACAGTATTTCAAACTGTTCCATGATGTTCCCTGATCTTTGGTGTGTGTGTGTGTGTGTGTGTGTGTGTGTGTGTGTGTTTGTGTGATGTAGATGCTATATTTGGGGATGGGCTCTCCAAAGTCACTAATTATTTGATCTTTTGACTGTGAGTTTGTTTTACTGTCATCTACCGTAAAGAGAAGCCTCTGTGATAAAGTTGGAAGGCTTCACTGATCTATGAGTCTGATAAGTACTTAGAAGGTAGGTTGATACTATGTCCATTAGAAAAATAATAGGTTCTCTCCTAGAACCTATTATGGCATCCACAGCTATGGGTTCTTGGACAATTTGCAATACCAGTCATGCATTTCCTAGTATGTAGCAGGCCTTATAATCAATGAGAAGTTGGTTGGTTATGCCCACAACATTCATACCATTATTGCACTAATGTGTCTTTCTAGCCAGGCTTCTTGTTATTACAGTTGGCAAGCTGCATGGCTAAATAAGACTACTGATGACTTTTCTACCTCACCAACTACATTACATCTTCCAGAACTTTGTAACCTAGCCAACATGGAAGACACTTCTAGGTCAGTACAAGACTCATCTAAAACAGTGGTTTTCAACCATCCTAAAGCTCAGGTCTTTTAATACAATTCTTAATGTTGTGATGACCCACAGTCATAAAATTATCTTTATTGTTACATCAGAACTATAACTTTGCTATTGTTATGAATCGTAATTGAAATATCTATGTTTTCTGGTGGTCTTAGGCAGCCCCTATGAAAAGTTCTTCAATCCCCAAAGAGGTCGTGACCCACAGAATGAGAACTGCTGAGCTCAAAGTTCTTACCACCAGATTCTGGTAGGCAGAAAAGAGTAACAGCCAAAGCCTCCATTATATTAGAGGTGTGCGAGACCCAGCTGACCAATAAACAAGTTTATGGAAGTATCCTTTGTGTGACACTGGGATTTTTGTTTAACAACTTACAGCATATGGGAAGAGCATTATTCCCCCATATGGCCACTGAAATTTCTAAACTATATTTTAATATGGTTATAAAGTAGCAGGTTTTGACATGGCTTTCTACAAAATCCTTTGTGTTCTTTATCATTTCTTTCATCCCTTTCTCTCTATTCCACTCCTATCCCCTTCTCAAGAACAATGACCTCTTCAGTCAATTTCTAATTAGTGTTTATCTATCTTGAAATTCTAGGAAGTTGGAATATGTTATTTTGGTGAATAGAAGCCTTATGCTTGCCTCTTCTTTGCAAGTCCATTCATGTCTTCTTTCCATGAAAACCTGATGCACTTCAGCTACACAAAAATTTCCTTTGTGGGTGAGCAGTCTGCTGGCACTGAGATTGCTGTAAGCTCACACTCAGTCAACTTGTCTTTTCAACACACAAGCTGTCATGTCAGTCCAGTGTGGTGATTAATTTTTGTCAACTGGCACATTTGGCCAGGTTGCCAAGTGTTTGTTCTAAGTGCCTTGTTAAAGTTCCTGTCTATTGGTTAGTGGCACTTGTTTTATACCCTCAATAACTTGTTGAAGGAAACATTAATCTCCACTATTTCATGCTTGACCATTTTTGAAAGTATATGAGTTATAATTGTAAAAAAAGTTACCTTTAAGAAATTTGTGTTTTTACAAACATTTCTTAAACTAAGAAATTAAACGTGGTAATGAGTATTTCTATCCTAGGAGACTACAAAATAATTCCAAAGTGCTATTGATGCTAATTCTCTTTATCATTTCCACTTTGGGCCTTGCTTTTGGATTCAGTGATACCTTTGGAACATTTACCTTCATGGCAAAATTTCAACACTGAGGCTGAATTTCTCTAAGGGTTGTTACCGTTCAAACCATGTGAATAGTTTGGATTGCAAATTAAAAGAGTTCAATAGCACCTGGTTCAAAATAGAGGCGTAACTTAAAATAATGACACCACTTTCTTTCTGACTACACATGGCTATATGATTAATAGAGAAAATATTCTTCTCCAGCGGCTGGTAGTAACTGAGCTGTGAAATCATCCCGAGGTTAAGTGAGCCCAATGTCACCACTGTTGTTATGCACGATAATGTGCAGGTAGGGACAGCAGAATACAGGAAAGGGTTTAGCCTCTGGGTTGGAGTAAATAATCATACTAATGCTAAGGGTCATCACTTATGAAAAGTGAGTAATAGAGCCTTCCACGAAAAATGAGCTGTGAGAATTCAATCAGAAAAAAAATAAAATTATAAAGGTAAATTCTTTGCGTGTATGCAGTAGTGGAGATTAAACTTAGTGCAATGAGCAGGCTAAACAAGAACTCTATTCCTGAGTTATATCCCTAGCCGCCTTTCCACTTTTGGAGTCAGAACCTTGCTAAGTGTACTATTCTGCCCTTGAGCTCACTCTATAGCCTCAGCAGTCTGTAGTTTTGGAGTTCTCCTGCCTTAGTCTTATGCTTACCAGGACTACAGTCTCTACGGTGAGACCCAACTATCTTCTTACATTCTGAAGTGCATAGGAATTCCCTAGAATCATATTAATGTAATTAGGCCTGAGTGGGGCCTGCTTAAAAGATGCTGCTGCTGCTGGACCACATGTTGAACAACAAGGTTTCAGCCTCGTCTGCAATGTATTCTATGCGGTTTCCTTAGTTCCTCTTTTTTATGCCTCTGTCTTTGTAGCTCTAGAGCTTGGGTTTTGGCCAACAACTACAATTGCTTGTACTCTTGTATCACAGATGATTCGGGTAGTATACCAGAGTTAAATAGCTCATTATGTTTATAAACTTTATGCTTTTACCAAGGAATGAAGAAAGGGCATCTTCATTCCATTGTCTGAACTCTTAGTCCAGGGAAGGGTAAAAGAGGAGTCCACATTTACGAATTAGGCTACTTAGGAAAGTAGAAACCAGTCTCCTGGGGAATAGTATATATTTTTTAAAACGGCAAATATCTCTTGTTCTGTTCACATGAGAGTGAGCAAAGCAAATATTAAAGGACTGAATCCTGGCAAAGCACGTTTTGTGTGTTAATGAAGTGGTTATATAAGAATGTAAAGACACGGACAACATTTTTGGTTTTGGCCTGGGAAATTTATTTTGAGGACAGCAACAACGAGACTATATTGCTGCCATTTCGAGTCAATAATGTTATTCAGTGGTTGTCTTTGTCATCCTTTCACTAAGCCTTGCTGCAAACCATTAATCACTGCACACACAATAAAGAGATGTAGCCAATCTATGTATACTGAAATAAAATTAAATCCCACTCAACCCTCAATAATATTCTGTTTGAGGTAACATGATGCTTTCTGGCTAACAAGCACAGTATATACACAATAATCACTTTGTTTCTTTGTATATAAACAGATCGTGTCATGTCTCATTGCCAAACAGCTACTCAAAAAACAATTGGAAGATGTATTCCCAATGGTGATGCAGTGAGTTCCTGCATGCAGGCTCTTAGCCATCCTTGACAAGGGGCTTCATCATAATTCACGAAGCTTCAAAAACACTCTGTCATCTCTAAGAATCTTAGTGGTATCTTTCTCATCATGTTATTTCAAATCAGTGACTACATGTCCTAGAAACAGCTCCTTTACAAAGCTTTGAAGTAGTGTTGATCCCATCACAGTATTGCTACTGTGAGGTTGAGTGATATGGCAGAGTCT
This sequence comes from Hylomyscus alleni, assembly GCA_019843855.1. NCBI lineage: Eukaryota > Metazoa > Chordata > Mammalia > Rodentia > Muridae > Hylomyscus > Hylomyscus alleni. Next base: position 4,388 of record JADRCC010570916.1, read on the forward strand.
CCTTGTTAAACACCTTAAGTGGCTTTCAGATAATCCTGGCTAGAACACAGAGGAAGAAAGCTGTAACAGTACAATGCCTTTGCACTGTATACAAGTTAATCCAGTATCTGAAGTTGTCCCTGTGGATTGGACAGTCCTTGCTCCTCTATTTCAGCTTGTCCACTATAGAATCTCTATGCACTTTGTTTTAAAGTCTTTCTGTTTAAAACATAGTCTGGAGTTATAGTTTGTTTTCATTGATTATTTTCATGAAGCAAGAAATGGACAAAGATTTTTCTGGGATTCTGTCCATGAAAAGTAACTCTCTGCAATGTTATTTTTCCAATCACTACAGAAATTGGAGCATTATGTAGCAGCAGCCTAGAAAACAGGTGGGTTGTATTTATTTGATACAGAACTTATGTATTTATTTGATACAGAACTTAGGATAAAATGATGATGTTAGGTACTGAGGAATCCTGATATATTCCAACTCAAGACTGCTATAATTCAGTGAAATTCACTGATATTGTACTTTCAAGGTCAACCTATATTTTGAATATGAATGTCCTATTGTAGAGTAATTTTGAATCATGTACAAGCTTTCCGGTATCCACTGCTTGCCCTGAGATATGAAAGAAGAGGAAAACACAAAAAAAGAGAGCTCAGTATCGACAAGAGTTTATGGGTAAACTCCTTATATAAAAAAATTTAGAGACCTTTTGACTTCATGTTGGCCACAGTTCTTAACTCAAACGCGGAGCTGTCGTCATGCAATCTCCATATTTGCTGGGTGTGGTGGTGCCTGTAAACCCAGCATGAGGAAAGCAGAGGACAGCAAATCTTTTGAGTTTGAAGCCTGCCCAGTCTACATAGCAAGGTCCAGGCCAACCAGACCTATGTGGTCAAACTGTCTCCCTCAAAAATCTTCCTATTTCAACAAAAAAAATGTTCACTCTGTTTTAGGAGTTAGGCATTCTTCTAACAAATAGGAAAACTGACCCCTCAAAAGTAGGAGAAACAGGCAAAGGGAGAAACAGACTACCACTTGCTTTCAAGACCCAGAAACATTTAAAATTCCCTACATACTGCCAGTCTCAACAACTTCTGTCTTCACTTAGGTCTGGGGCAACAAAGTACTAGCAGACACTATGCTTGCATTGGCTTTGATGTCTAAACAGTTAACAGTAAGACAATCACTTAGTAACCAAAGCCTTTTCAAGAATGCTTTGTCTGGCTCCTCCCACAACCCTGTTGTGTTAGCCTTCGACCTTTGAGATTCAAGCTTCGATTCCTTTCTCCTAGTACTCTCTATATGTAACATGACTAATACAGAGTTATAAGATGAATAAAAGTAGTTAATGTTCAATATAATTCTTGACAGGGACTCCTTAAAATATGGACCATATATAGCTGGAAAGACAATAGTATTTTAGCACTAGGAGTCAAGGCTGATTGGTTAATCAAAAAGTTTAATTCTCTAAAATTCTCCAAATCTGTAGTATTAGGGTTAATGGTAGTGATTTAGCATTTTAGAATACAGGTGAAGAACATGGATTCTTATGACAGATACCCAGGTCGAAAACTTGGCTTTTGTTTCTAAGTGGATAGCATTGGAAAAATTTAAACTTCATGGACTTTTTACAATGTCTGCGAAACTGGGATAGCTCATTCCCTTCCCTCACAATGTTTTGACTATTAAATTGGATGATGCTCACAAATTGCCTAAAATAATATCTGGTACAAAGTAAATACTGTATAAATATTGTTAATTAGATAAATAATACCAGCACCTTCCTATCTGAGGGTTGATTAAACCTGATCCCACAATCTGTACTTCCAATTGCTTATCAGAGAGATGGTAGTGATGGTGGAGAGTCATAAGATAAATTTATAAACTAAGGCTCTGAGAGGTGTTATCACACATTCTTACTTAAAGGTACCTTCACCTAGGAATCTGAAATCTGTTTCACTGGGAATGTGCTTTTCCTCTGATCTCATAGGCATCATTCTAGCTGACAAGCTCAAGGAGTACCTATTGTACACTTGTTACTTCTCTGCCCATAATTGATTATGGAGTTACACATACACCTCAAGTCATATCTTGATGAAGGTGTGGATTTTTTGGCTCAATATCTTTTGTATTTAGCTTCTACTTAGTGCTTAGTATTTTGTCATAACTTTGCCACCCAGGTTCTACCTACATGTCAAACATGGTAGTTTAAATACTATGCTAAATGTATATTAAGCACCAAAGTGAAGGCTTATGTTTGAAAGTGGATTAAGTGCTTCAATATTAATACATGCTTAAAATGATTTTTCAAGTAGAAAGACCAAAACATGTCACATTACTAAGTTCTCCTGTATGAAGGAAAAATGTCATCATCAAAGTCCTGAAGGAGCTCCTAGCAATATAACGGCTACACACAGAACGGGTGACTTCTAGTATGATTTACCTCTTCATGGAAGGAACCCCTGTTAAAGAGAAGTGACAACTTACTTCCCCAATCTTAATCAGTGTCTCAGTTTACCTAAAAATAAAATACAGATAAGACAGGTCTGAGGATAATTCTTGACTCCAAAGTAGCTGAGATATGCACCTAACATTGCGAAGGACAGGTCCATCCAAAAGGCAGGGAGCCATAATCCTGCACCTATTCCTGTATTCACGCTCCAATATAGATGGGAGCCTAAACCACAACAGGCAGAACGAGATTGCAGTTGAAAGAGGAAACAGTGTTCAGAAGTTGCTATGGAATTTCAGAGAGAATAAAGGGTGGGTCTCCACATTAAATTATAGAGCAGGAGGAATCACTGGACATCAACTAGGACTGTCTCCTTCTCAGTAACTAGAAATACAAAGGCTTTTATACTTACAGCATTGGTGATTACTCGAGATGATCTTTGCTGAAGTAATCTGACACAAGAGGACTTAAATTTTTGGTTTTTTACATAGAAAAAGTACGTCACTTTCCAACATAGATGGTTTTATAGCTTTTGAACCTATAATGTATTTTATTTCTCTTCTTGAATTAGTAATTCCTATCTTAAACAGAAAGAGGGGTATGAAGTGAAAACTTAAGGGTTCTTTGGAAAGTCAGTTGTGTGGGATGGTGTTTTGTGGGGGCCAACACATGAAGGAGTTTTCTTGAAGTGGACACAGGTGAAAGACTAAAGCAGACTCATGAATGAAATTTTAGCTGAAGCAAACAGAGGAGAAATAATGCTCTGTAAAGCAAGCATATGAAAAGACACATGATGAAGGATTGCTAATGACATGTATGTATTGGTTGACCTTACGTTGTGTAGTTGACCTGCATTTGTTGGAACTCCAAAGAGAGAAATGCACTAAAGACCTTCTTGTGGTGAGCTGCAGTTTCTTGCCATTTCCACAGGCTCGAGCTGATTGGCAGAGTGATGTCAGCTGAGACGGAAGTATATGCTAAGGCAAGAACCATGAAGGACACGTGATGTTTGGAGGGTATAAAGAGGACTTGACAAACAGTAATGATGATGGAGGCTGAACTTGGCTTTCTTATGACGTTAGCTGAGCACTACTTGTTCTCCTGACTTCATTGAGAGAAGGCACAGCTTTTCTTGGTGTGCCTCTGGGTCCCTCCTGCTGACTAGTGTGGATGCTGGGGTCAGGCTTTCTGTTTTCTGTGCTAGGTAGTGACACCACTGCTGATTCATGTTTGCTATACTGACTACCAGACTGGGCTGCTGGTGTATCCAAGAAGTATTTGCGAGTGGATCTAGCTGCTACTGTTAACCTGTGAACTGAGCTGCCAATTTCCAGACAACACAGACCAAAGATGCTCTAAAGAACCTTTGTAAACAGGTCACTTTCCCCATATCCATTCTTTCCCACTACCTCTGGTGGGTGGTGAGCTAAAAGGGAGGTTAAAGTCAAATAAAAGAGAAACCCATGTAGTGGAAGACAATATTGACAAGTGGTATTTCTGATGCAGAGTTAATATTTAGAACACAGAAGGAATGAGAAATTCATACTACTACAGTGTCAAGTAGACATAAGGGAGGGAGAAGAAGAAGAGGAAGAGGAAGAGGAAGAAGAAGAAGAAGAAGAAGGAGGAGGAGGAGGAGGAGGAGGAGGAGGAAGGAGGATGGAGAGGAGGAAGAGGAGGAGGGAGAGGAGGAAGAAGAAGAAGAGGAGGGGGAAGAGGAGGAGGAGGAGGAGAAGGAGGAGGAGGAGGAAGGAGGAGGGAGAGGACGAAGAGGAAGAGGGAGAGGAGGAAGAAGAGGAGGGGGGGGGGGAGAGGAGGAACAGGAGGAGGAGACACAGCAGCAGAAGAAAAACAACAATCCCAAAGATTTGATAAACATTATTACAAAAAATATAAACAGTTGACCAATAAACATGGAGAAAATAGAGTCACTTCTCAACAGGAGAGTGCAAATCAAAATGAATGAACTTGCGTATGATGACAGTTTTTGAAAAAGGACAAAAGTGTTGTCAAGGATGTGAAGGTAAAGGACACTTAGAAGTGGCTGAGGGGATTATAAGCAGATATATGTTATAGAAAAAAGTTATGAATATTACTAAAAGTTGAACTACCATATGGTCAATCAATCCTCCTTCTGGAAATGTTCTCAAAAATAATCAAACCAGTATCTCAAAGATACACCTCCACTAATGTGTCCATCCTTACATAATTCACAATCGTCAAACTATGAAAAAAAAAACCTAAGTATCATTCAATGTATATATAATAAAGAATAATAAGGAAGATGCTTTACCCTTGGAAAGGAGAGGTTGGGGCAGTGCACTCAACTAAAAGGGAGGGAGATTTTGACCTGACAACATGCATGGACATGGAAAACAATTGTGGTAAATGCAATAAAGGGGACACCAAAAAAACCCTACTTAGTAGTACTTAACATATAGAATTTTAGAATGTCCAATACATAAAAGCAGAGAGTAGAACAGAGGTGATAGGAGAGGGCAATGAAAATTTCGGTATGTTGTGAAAAAGAAAAACATTACAATTATATAGGACTACAACATCATGACTCTGCATTATTGTAACTATGGAGAAATGCTAAAATGTAGACAGACTCTCAAAAGAAAAAGAGATAGTCGTGGGAGGCAGATCTGTTAATTTGATTAAATATAATCATTTTACTACGTAAAGTCATGCATAAGTTAATGATGAAGATATGTTCTGAGAACTGTGTTGTTATGCAATCTTGTCACTGTGTGAACATCACAGAGTACACTTATTCAAATTAAGGAGACTGCACCATGAGGCAATATGGGAACATCCTCGTATATATGTTGCCAACCATTGACTGGAACATTGTAATGAGGCCATACCTGCATGTTGATAGACACTTCACTTTATACTCTATGTAAAGTATACATATGCTTTAAATATATATAATAAGTTGCCACATTTTACATTTTAATTATGTACAATTTTGTCAAGTATCTTTCAATAAGCCAGGTGAAAAATTTAAATTCCTGCTCTGTAAAAGACACTGTAAAGAAAATGAAAATAAAAGCCACAGATGAGAGATATATCTACTTTTAAACCCCTACACACACATACTCACTCCCCACACATACACAAACATACACATATATACACACATATATGTTTCAAATATATATTTATATAAACATATGTGTGTATATACACACACACACACAGTGTGTATGTGTGTGTGTATGTGTGTGTGTGTGTGTGTGTGTGTGTGTTTGGCACAGCAAGCTGCATAAAATCAAGCCAGTTAAAATTTCTAGTTTGACCCAGGCAGTGGTGGCGCATGCCTTTAATCTCAGCACGTGGGAGGCAGAGACAGGCGAATTTCTGAGTTTGAGGCCAGGCTGGTCTACAGAGTGAGTTCCAGGACAGCCAGAGCTACACAGAGAAACCCTATCTCGAAAAACCAAAAAAAAAAAAAAGCCCTCCCGTTTGGATGAAGAGGATCTGCTGAAGCCCTACCCTTAGCTGAGTAACTATTGGCAGTTGAAGGTTGCCAGGGGAAGGAGTGTTCCTTTTCTTTTGGAGGGTAGCCACTGTTAGATTGTCCATGTCCTAGCAGATAGCCCCGTTATTCACGCACATAAGTAGCACTAAGCGGATTCTGAGTGTTAAGTAAACAAACATTGTAGTCTGAATAAAAATGGCCCAGAGTCTCATATATTTGTACACTTGGTCACTAGTTGGTAAAACTCTTTGGGAAAGATTAGGGAGTGTAGCCTTGTTGGAGCAGTTGTGTCACTGAGGGTTAGCTTTGAGGTTTAAAAAGCCCAGGCTATTCCCAGTTAGTCCTGTCTCTATTGTATGCTTCTGGATCAAGATACAGGCTCTCAGCTACTGTCCCAGTGCCATGCTTGCCTGCCTGCTGCCATGCTCTCAACCATCATGGCCATGAACTTACCCTCTGAAACTGCAGGCCACAAATCAACTTATTCATTTTTCTATAAATTGGCTTGCTGTCCTCTCATAGCAATAACATTATCAATCAGTCAATAATTTGAAAAAAGATAAATGAAGCCATCTCAGGTCAAATGACTCTGGGTGGACGCACAGATTTGGAAGCTTTGAATATTTAAAGGGAAAAAATGCTTAACAGTCTCACAAATTTCAACTTGATTATCTGCTTCAGTACAATGCCATGTAACTCATTTAAGGACTATAAAATATAAATAACATGTTTAACTTTATCTAAAAGGCATACAATTGTGAAACTGATTTTGTTTGTAGTCATTTTAAAGCCTTGTTATGTATTAAAGACAAAAAGAATTCTTAAAAGTCAAGAATAAAATAAACAGCCTAACTAAAAACTGAGCCAAAGACATAAGCAGATACCTTAATAACAAAGACATGTAGCAGGTGGCAAAATAACATACAAAGAGATGGAGTACATTGTATGTCAGCAAGGGCTACAAGTTCAGGAACAGAGAACCAGCACACATTCCCAAGGGGCTTCTTTACCAATATGATCAACATTTAGTAAAGACACAGAGCAGATGCATTGCTTAATCACTGCTGGTGGGACTACAAAGACCCTATCACCACTTCTAAAGATTTGGCAATTTTTTTTTAAAGCCAAAGCATACTGGACTATATCTTGATCACATCTCTTGATGTATACCCAAAGGAAATGAAAACTTATACTCACACAACTTGCACATGGACATTCACAGTAATTTTGTTGACAATTGAGAAAACTCAGGGGGAAAAAAATCTTTCCTTTAGGTGGACGGACAAATGTATACAACCATGTTGGAATATTGGTCACTACTATAAGTGTAATGAGCAGCCAAGCAATTAAAATTCATGTAGGGAAGCTTATGTACATATTAGTAAGTGGTTGATGTATACAAGGGAAAGGCTACATGCTGCATGACTTCAGTCATATGATGTTTTAGAAAGGCCAAAACTAGAGCTGTTTTACTGGCCACTGGAGTCTTTGCAGTGGTGAGAAAGAACTGAAGGCAGGTAGAGAGGCAACCTACAGATGATTTCCAGGGTAGAGGAGCTAGTTCTTAGGATAACATAATGAAGTTGTGCCCTCACTTGAGCAGGTAGGATGCATATCAAGAATGAATGCCAATGGAAGCTGTAAGTCCTGAATGAAAGAACAGAGGCCTGTCTCTAACTGATAAATTAATAGTTTATGGGGAAAGCACGGTCAGAAGATATCTTAACATTTCTTCTCCATCTGGGAGTGAACGCAGACTTCTCTAAAAACAAGCTCTAACGAAGAACAACAACATAATTGAACAATGTTCGCTCTATTTTCTAGAAGAGCTTTGAAACCTGTGTGAGTTTTTCTTTATAATCTTGATAGAATTCATCTTAAAACTGTCTTGGCTCATAGAGATATTTTCCAGGGACTTTACAACTAGGATTTCAATCGTATGATTTGGGAACTAGGGGCAGATCCACAGGCATGTGTACATTTGACCATGACACACACGTAAACACAAGAGGAAGAAAAAGGTTTTGGTAAACATTGCCCTAGAAATTATAGACACTAATGAGCAAATATAAGACAACAAAATGCAAAGTACATTTCAGATATTTTACAAGCATTAAGACTTAAGCAGACTGTGTCTCAGAGGAAAACAAAAGAAACTCTTTGTGACTGTGAGCTCTTCAAAGAGTTCTTGGACCAAACAGCACATGAATCATGGGTAGAAGGCCAGTGAGCATCCAGACATAATGAAGTGGAAGCACAAAGGGAGCAGAGGAAGACCTCCAGCTGCAAACCATGCACCTAACAGGAAACCAGGACCGAAATAGGAAAGAGCTGAAAATCCAACTATTTTTAAATGATTTAATGATTAGATTGGGCAAATGTCTGAGAAAAATATTTTATTATAAAAGATATTCAGATCTCATATAAGGATATAGAATCATGTTCAACATCCCTAGCTTTTGCAGAAATGCAAATTAACACTGCAGCGGTGTGCCTTTATACAATCATTAAAACAGCTAAAATAAGAGGCAAAATTGTAAATAACAAAGAGGGAAGCTGGATCCCTCATCCATCAGTGGTGAGATAGATAATAGTTTGGTCACTGTTTACACCCATGTGTATACGTTTATCACACAACCAAAAAAGCCAAACTCCTAGTATAGATCCCAGAGAAATGTTGTTATGTCGTCATGCTCACAGAAAGTCTTTATATGACTATAGCAAGCAGTTTTATCATGGCCCCATGGTAGAGATAACATGTATATCTATCCTTCAACAGTTAATGATTAAACAAACTACTGTATGCATGTATCATGAACTGCAAACTGGGAGGGAAAACCATCAAGCTATCAGTCAGTGAATATCCAAATGAGTCGTTGCATGGTTAAGCTAAGTGGAAAATGTCCAGTCTCCAAAGGCTGCATAGTGCATGTTTTCATGCATACGAATTCCTCACAATGAACAGCTATGGACATAAGGCTTGTTTGTTGCCAGGAGCCAAGCAGGGGATGCGGGTGAAAGGGAGATTTGGTGGCTGTCAAAGGACAGCATGAGGATTGTGGTGATCAAAGCCAGGACTGTGTATAAGCTTTGCGAATATCTACATAAGGATAAACAGAATCTCTGACTTGACAACTGAACTCGAATCTAATATTCCCTCAAATAAAATGTTTAATTTAAAAAGTTAACTAAATGGTTATACATATTCAACAACCACCCCATTCTTTCTATTCATTCAATTATACCTCCTCAATATGCTAATGCCTATGTATTAAGACAACATTACT
>JADRCC010570917.1:0-17427 GCA_019843855.1 Hylomyscus alleni
AAGTGCCTCAGTAGGTAAAGGCACCTGCCACTAAGTCTGATGGACTGGGACCTAGAAGGAGAGGGCCACCTCCCCGAAGGCCCTCCAGACATGCCATGCACCGTAGTGCATATGTGTGCGCGAATGTACATACTCAATAAATAAAGAACAAATGTAAAAAATATTTTTAAAAATGAAAAAGTTAATTATCTTGAGTCTGCATTTATTTACATGTCATATGATATCTCCTTTCCCAGTCTCCCCTCCAAAAACAAAAAACCCTGTTCCCTCCCCCTCTCCCTGCTCACCAACCCATCCTCTCCCGATTCCTGCCCCTGGCATTCCCCTACACTGGGGCATAGAGCCTTCACAGGACCAAGGGCCTCTCCTCCCACTGATGACCAACTAGGCCATCCTCTGCTATACATATGCTGCTGGAGCCATGGGTCTCACCATGTGTACTCTTTGGTTGGTGGTTTAGTCCCCAGGAGCTCTGAGGGCACTAGTTAGTTCATATTGTTGCTGGTCCTAAGTACTGCAAACCCTTCAGCTCCTTGGGTTCTTTCTCTAGCTCCTTCATTGGGGACCTTATGCTCAGTCCAATGGGTGGCTGTGAGCCTCTACTTCTGTATGAGTCGGGCACTGTCAGAGCCTCTCAGGAGACAGCTATATCAGGCTCCTGTTAGCCAGCACTTGCTGATATCCATAATAGTGTCTGGATTTGATAGCATAGACTTTCATATTGCTATTCATCGTTGAAGAGAGTCGGGAACAGGGAAGGAACTTATGGGCAGGAGCTGATGCAGCGGCCCGGAGAGGTGTTTCTTACCAGCTTGCTCCCCATGGCTTTGCTCAGCCTACTTTCTTATAGAACTCAAGATCACCAGCAATGGGAAGATACCACCCACAATGGGCTGGGCCCTCCCCCAGCAATCACTAATTAAGAAAACGCCTTACAGCTGGATCTTACAGAGACAGTTCCTCAATTGAGGTTCCCTCCTTTCAGATAACTCTAGCTCGTGTCAAGCTGATATAAAACTAGCCAGATCATACTTACCTGGCAGGGGAGACACCATGATCACGAAGGTGGTTTTCCCAGGGCGAGGCTTATCCATTGCACTCCGGATGTGCTGACCCCTGCCTTTTCCCCAAATGCGGGGAAACTCGACTGCATAATTTGTGGTAGTGGGGGACTACGTTCGCGCTCTCCCCTGAGATAGAAAAAAAAAACTAGACAGAACACTAGGTTCAACAAGACCAATGAAGAGATTTCTCTGCCTCTGGCTGTCTATCTGATAACGTTCTGGGTAACTTGAGTTGTGTTCCTAAAGCACAACTCATAATTCAAACTATTTTCTTTGGGTCTCTTAAGATGACCTGTTGGCTGAGGATGAAGCTTAAGTGTTAGAACACTTTCCTGGTACAAGCAAGGCCTAGGTTTAATCCCCAGCATCCACAAGCAAGTCAATGTAAAGAAGAGCTAATACTTTTGATCATACCGAGCTATCTGGAAGCAAAAACCCAGGAGCCATTCTACCACCAAGTCAAACCTGGGAGGAATGAGAGCCTGCTGATCTTTACCTAGTGTGTGGAGAGTGCAGTGTGGAGCCTGGGAGTTGCAGGAAGCAAGGTGGTTTAAGTCCAGTGATTTCTGGGGGAGAGGAGCCGGGTCTTCAGCATCACTAAGACCCTGCCAGTTTGAGGTTTCTAAAACACACCTTGTTTGGAGCAAAAAGATCTGTCCAACTCTCTGTCAATTACTAGAGCAATAAATCTTTAACTCCTGCAGGCCATGTTAGTGAACATCTTTTATCCGAGCGGTCTGGAGGCAGAGGCGGGTGGGTCTCTGAATTCAAGGCCAGCCTGAGGTTTGGCACGGAACACTAAGTTCTAGGCTAAGCAAGGCTACCTAGTGAAGCCCTGTCTCAAACAAAGAAAGAAGTCTTTGAGCCCTTCTTATTCTTGGGGAAAACAATCATGTATATGATAGCTCAGAACACATTAGTGTGCAGTGGGAACGAGTATGGCAAACCTGAGGTTCCAGAAAGCTCCCTGGCGAGTTCTAGTGACTGAACCACCCCATCTCTCCCCCGACCAGTTTTGATGGTGTCTTGACTGGCACCTAATCAGACTCCTTGAGTGGCTGAGGGCGTGTCATGTGTGTGTCTTAAGCTCTTGATGTGCTGCCTGTAATAGGGGTTTAGTTGTTTAGTTCAGTTTGGTTGAGAAAAGCAATTTTGGCTCAGTGGCTTTTGAAAGAAAGCCTTCATTCCTATATCTGCTTCCTATGGCCACCCTTGTACTGGTTCCCGTGAATCACAGGGCAGATCCTAAGTATGCAGGTGGTTGGATGAGACAGGGGGCTCTTCCTTACAAGGAACTCAGATTCCTTGGGACAAGAGAGATCACTACAGAACGACATACAAAGAAAACACCATAGGAACTCAGGAGGGAACGGCATCTCTTTTCATTGTCTTGTGGTGAAAGGACAAACAGAAATGTTTATTAGTTTGATTCTCCTCCCCCACCCACAAAGAAAATAAAAAAAGAGAATTTCAGTTTAAAAATAGGCATATTCGGGCTGGTGAGATGGCTCAACGAGTAAGAGCACTGCCTGCTCTTCTGAAGGTCGTGAGTTCAAATCCCAGCAACCACATGGTGGCTCACAACCACCCATAATGAAATCTGATACTCTCTTCTGTGTACTCATTTATAATAATAAGTAAATCTTTTTTTTTTAAAAGGGCATATTCCAAGTGGAGGAGATGGCATACATAAAGACAGCCTGGTCAGGCCGGGCGGTGGTGGTGAACGCCTTTAATCCCAGCACTGGGGAGGCAGAGACAGGCAGATTTCTGAGTTCGAGGCCAGCCTGGTCTACAGAGTGAGTTCCAGGGACTGCCAGGGCTATATAGAGAAACCCTGTCTCGAAAAACCAAAAAAAAGAAAAAAAAAAAAAAAAAAAAAAAGCCTGGTCAAAGAGCAGCGAGTGGTAGGTGCAATCAAAGAAACCAGGAACGTGGGAGGGCTTCCGTGGTAAGCTAAAGAACCGTCCTCTGTCTTGTTGACAGGGAGAGGCCAAAGCAAGGTGTTCTGCGAGCGAGTTTTAGTAACTGCACCAGCAAAACAGGCTGCTTTGGATCGGGGAGAGAGAAAACCCAGAGATGCCTATAGACAAGGGCCAGCGCCATTGAACGCTGAGGATCTTAGTCAACATTCTCAGTTTGCAGAAGAAAAGGAAAAGCTAACAAGCCGGCAACTTACAGCAGCAGTTCACTGAAAGATGTGATTTCTGTAGTTCTCAAGACACTAACGATTAATGGGAATTTTGTTTTGTTTTGAGACAGGGTCTCAGGTTTCAGGTTAACCTCAATTTTACTGTGGAGTTGAGCATGACCTTGAACTTCTTCTTTTTTTTGTTGTTGGTTTTTAGCGACAGGGTTTCTCTGGATAGCCCTGGCTGTCCTGGAACTCACTCTGTAGACCAGGCTGGCCTTGAACTCAGAAATCAGCCTGCCTCTGCCTCCCAAGGGCTGGGATTAAAGGCATGTACCACCACTGCCCAGCTGTGTGTTAGCTTTTCATTATTGAGATAAAACACTGGGGAGAAAAACTGAAAAGTCAAAAAGGTTTAATTTAGTTCAGTTTTAGTCCATGGCTGCTGAGCAGCAGTGAGGCAGAGAGCGTGTGATGGAGCAAGCCTCACTTCATGGCAGCCAGGAAACACAGCAGAGAATGGTCTGGTCCCAGTATCTCCATCAGTGATGCTCTGTGATGCTCTCCCAGAGACCCACCTCCTCCAGCTAGGTCCCACCCTCTCAAGTTTTCATAGAGGCCACAACTGCAGATCAGGCCATCAACACAGGAGCCTTTGGAGGACATATCTATTCAAACCAGGAGAAAGTGAAAGATGAACTTTGACCTTGCTCTCTAGGACTTAGAACTTCAGAAAAGGGGCATAACAATTTTTAGGTGCTGTGTCAGAGATTGCAACGGGTCTCCTAATACTTGTCATTTCTGTTGCTGTTCCACTCCCACTCCAAGTTCTTGAAATAGAATCTTCAGTTTTTAGCTGATTAGTGGTGAAGGGGGTGTTTCCCAGCCTCTACTACCCCGTACACAAGAGAAAATACACGTCCATCTTGTATAGACCTTATTTTACTGCCTAACCCAATCCTAGTCCTCGGTGAAAGAATATGAAGCGTGGAAAGGAAGCTAGAGGCTCAGGCTTACTCTATGGTTGGGTTGTACAAGTCCCCACAGGCTCGTGTGCACAAATGTTTCGTTCCTATCTGGTGGTGCTGATTTGGGAAGGTGTGATCATTGCCAGGCTGGGCTAGCCTGGAGGAAGTGGATCAGGCCTTGAGGTCTATTACCCAGCTGTTCTTCCTGACCAGTTTCCACGTTTTGTTCCCTGAGATTCGAGAAGCTTCGGCATCTCAATCCCGCATTCCGGCTGCCATGGAGCTGACGGTGCCTAGCCTTTCCTGCCACTGCCGACGGTATCCTTTCCAGCTGTGCACCAAGAACACCCTCCTCCCTTAAATAGCTACATGCCCTGTCTCTTCAGACTCCAGTGATGGCGAGCATCGGTGACATATGTTCTAAGGATGGAAACATCTCAGTCTGGGAAAGAAAGGAGAAGGATGGAAATGATCAGAATCCTGGATTACAATTCTTTAAGCATGAGGACCTGCTAGTCGTGGTGGAGTTTCTGGCCACGCCCATAGGAAATCCATAGGGGTCTCATCCCCACTGGGCAGCCCTCCCTGAGCAGAGTATCTTGGATATGTGATGAAAGGGTGTTAGGTTGTCCCACAGTGCTGCTGTTCACTGGCAGCCACGCAGCATAGAGCCAACAGTGAACCCACTCGTGAGGGTTGGAAACCACAGGTCTGTGATAAATTCCAAGTGGAAATAAATGTTCACAAAAGTTAATAGCATTATAGGAAATATTGAGGAATTATCTAGTCATTTGGAAGAGTGGACATTGGAAATTTAGAGCACTAGAATGTCAGAGAAAGCTGGAACATGGAGAAAAATGCAGATATGATGATATGATATGACATATGGTATGGTATGATAAGATATATAGTCTCTATATATAGTCTTACAAATTCTCATTTATACAGTCTCACATATTCTCATGTATACATGTACATTCTCATACATACATACACATGCACACATACACACACACATACACACACACACATATATATATGTATAATCTGTACTATATGGGTATATTCCAGGAAACCATAACTAAGGAAACCCTTGTGATGGCTAATCTTGATTGTCACTATTATTGGATTAAACAAAACATAATTATCAAATAATGCTTGTGGGCCTGTCTGTGAGGGCATATCCAGGGACAGTTAGAGCATAAGGGCTCTGACCAAAATAAGGGATTAACTGCTTGATGGATTCATAACATGGCAACATTCTTAGAAAATGGAAGAGGCAGGAGTGAGGTCTAGCCAGAGGAGCCGGATCCCTAGGGACGTGTCTGTCTTGGGGTTTCATTATTGTAGACAGACACCATGACCAAGGCAACTCTTATAAAGGAAAACAATTCATTGGGGCAGGCTTACAATTTCAGAGGTTCAGTCCATTATCATCATGGCAGGAAACATGACAGTGTGCAGGCAGACGTGGTGCTGGAGGAGCCCGGCGTTCTATATCTTCATCCAAAGGTAGCCAGGAGAGAGGACTCTCTTCCCAGGCAGCTAGGAAGAGGTTCTCATCCTCACTTGGCAGAGCTTGAACATAGGGCCTCAAAATCCACCCCATAGTGACCCAGTTCCTCCAGAAAGTCTACACCTACTCCAGCAAGGACACACCTCCTAATAGCTCCACTTCCCATGGGCAAGCACATTCAAACCACCATGGCGTCCTCGGGGCTCTTTCTTACTCTTGACCCTTCCTACATTCCTCTCTTCTGCCTTCTGGTAGCCACAGTGGGAGCCACTGTATCCGCCCCCTCCCTCCCCCAACTCGCTGCCATGATGGGTCAACACCTGGGAAAGCACACTAAATCCTTCTTCCTCTTGTTTCTGCCAAGTGTGTGGCCACAGTGATGAGAAGGGTAAGTAGCACAATTCTCCCCCCAGATGGAGGTCCCTTCTTCTAAATCTCCCATGACCACTCCACCACCACCCAACACAAGGGGAAGTGAGGCAGGAAAGCCGGGGCGGAAAAGACACAGCCGTTTGCTGCTTGTGGCTAAGTGTTATTTTTGTACGTTTTTACCCAGACATGTGACCTGTGGTTATGTTGACAGAGTGTTCACAGGCCTGAAAAGGCCTAGGTGAGCAATGGCTGCAGAGTCTCAGACTCACGAGAGTTAAGTCATCAAGCAGAGGAATAAAGAAGTTTAATAAACTGGAAGGGTGAAGGGGCAGCTTCTCCATTAGAATTTTTCACAGAGTCAGCCCCTGGAGGAGAGGGTCCTGCAAACACATTTGCTTTGGGTGACATTGGTTACTTTAAATGTCAACCACCGGTGATGTTATTGCCACAGCTGTTGAACCTGAATTTCTTTCTTTCTTTTTTTTTTTTTCGAGACAGGGTTTCTCTGTGTCGCCTTGGCTGTCCTGGAACTCACTCTGTAGACCAGGCTGGCCTCGAACTCAGAAATCCACCTGTCTCTGCTTTCCAAGTGCTGGGATTAAAGGTGTGCGCTACCACCGCCCGGCCAGAATTTCTTACTCTGGCCCTTTCCTACATTCCTCTCTTCTGCCTTCTGGCAGCCTCAGTGGGAGCCACTGTATTCCCCCTACCCCACACCCAGTTCCAGGCTGCACCCAACTGACTGGAAATTTCAAAGGCTGAAGAAAACACCCCTCACGCTCCACCCCCAGCCAGGGAGGAAGGGCCAGATCTACAGATGCCAGTCCGCAGGAGTCTGACAGAGCAGCTCGAACTATTGATCTTCCTTTTTTCACTTCCCAAGCGCCAGGATTTGCAGGTGTTGAATACCACACCCTGTTTATGCAGTGCTGGAGATCAAACCCATCCTTCAGAAATACATACAAGGAAAAAAACTAACCTGGCTGCCTATAGCCATCGATCTGCTGGCTCCTTGCCACTCCTGATTGGTTTTAATTCTTATACAATTAGATAAATGGAGTCATATTGTATATACTCTTATATGTATAAAAGTGATCATATTCCTGTGTGTGTGTGTGTGTGTGTGTGTGTGTAGACAAGTGCATATGTACATGTATATGCATGAGTGCAGAGTCAAAGGTCAATGTTGACTAGACTATTTCTCTCCCATGTGTTTGTTTTGAGACAGGGTTTCTCTCTAAACCTGGACTTGCCAATTCAGCTAGCCTAGCTGGCCATCGAGCCCCGGGGTCCTTCTGCCTTGCCATCCATGGTGCTGGGTTGATAGATAAGTGCATAGACGTGCCCAGCTCTTTTACGTGAGAACTGGGGATCCAAGCTCCGGTCCTCATGCTTCATGACAAGCACCCTCCCCGACTGAGCTATTGTCCCAACGTTTACTCCTTTTTGTTTTAAATGGAAGAGGTCTGTGTTGAGATCAGGCTATCCCCTTTTCCAACTCATTGAATAAAACAGACTGTATAAAGCTGTGGGGTTTGAGGCTGTGCCTTGCCCTAGGAGACCCCATTTTACAAGCAGCTTTTGACTCTGCGGTGAGGGAAAAGGATGACTGTGGCCCCTGGGTATACGCAGAAACTGCATCGTGTGTACAGCATCACCCATCCAGCACAAACTAATAACTAACTGATTCCTGGAAGTAAATACAGATCCACCTTGTAGTTCATTGGGGGGCGGAGGGGAGGTGGTGAATTGAGACTATAGGGGCACGTGGGCATATTGTGGAAACCTTGGGCCTTGTCACGGAAACCAGACCCAAGAACTAACTCATCAGACACATCCACAAAGAAGGGGGTGTCTGGACCTCATCAAGTGGCGGGCACCTGGCTCTGAAATGGCATAGCCCAACACCAACCTGTCACCTGATGCCTGGTGTACGTGTCAGGTACCAGACAGAGGACTCTCCAACTACCCCTAGAGCTCTGCTCAGGCTGGCTCCTTGGGGTTGCTGCGGCTGATTCTTCTGACTGCCCTGTCTGCCCTTCTGGTCCAAACCGGATGGTTTCTGTGCCCAGGCCTTAGCTCTCACTTCATGGCTGTACTTGACAGCTCCAGGTACTCTAGCAAGCAACTCCCTCTGGGCCTGCTCCATTAACTTATTAACATAGACTTTCCTTCAGCCCATATCTTAGTCAGGGTTTCTATTCCTGTACAAACCTCATGGCCAAGAAGCAAGTTGGAGAGGAAAGATTTTTTTTTTTTTTTTTTTGAGAAAGGGTTTCTCTGTGTATCCCTGGCTGTCCTGGAACTCACTCTGGAGACCAGGCTGACTTCGAACTCAAAAATCTGCCTGCCTCTGCCTCCCAAGTGCTGGGATCAAAGGCATGTGCCACCACTGCCCCGCTAGGGGAGGAAAGAATTTATTCAGCTAACATTTCCACATTGCTGTTTATCACCAAAGGAGGACTGCTACTCAAGCAGGTCAGGAAGCAGGAGTTGACGCAGAGGTCACGGAGAGATGTTTCTTACTGGCTTGCTTCCCCTGGCTTTCTCAGCTCACTTTCTTATAGAACTCAAGACTGCCAGCCCAGGGATGGCACCACCCACAATGGGTCCTCCCACCCTTGATCACTAATTGAGAAAAATGCCTTACAGCTGGATCTCATGGAGGCATTTCCTCAAGGGAGGCTCCTTTCTCTGTGTTAACTCCAGCTTGTGTCAAGTTGACACACAAAACCAGCCAGTACAGCCCACTTCTAGAACTTCCTAAACTCTGTGGCAGTATCTCCAACTTGTCTTGATTTTGTAAACCATATACGTGCACATAGGAATATTTACTGCATGGTGTGTGATATAAGATTTGATGTTAGACATTAAGATAACAATAACAGCATCTGCATTTGCGTTGGCCAGATTTTGAAAGAAACCAGAATTATGTGTCTCATTTCTGTCATTGAAACTGGAAAAAACTGTCTTTCCTGTCAAATAAATTCTTCAGGTGTACATCCATTCCCACCCCTACCCAGCTCCCCATCTCACCCTGTCAGTCTTCCTTTCTCCATGAATCCTGGTGTGTGGCAGAGCTGCCCCATTACCCTCTTTCTCAAGGCCAAGAGATAGTAAGGTTGCACCTCAGTCATTGCAGGACAGCCAAGCCCCCTGTGTTGGGACAAAAGACTAGAGCCATTCTACTGTTCTGGACAGCTAAGCTCCTCCTGCTCAGATGAAATTGCCTTGTTGATAGCTCTTCATTTTAGTAGTGGTCTCTTGATTGTAAACCAACCTGGTCTTCAAAAATGTACTAACTCTTGTGGATTATTGTAATTTAATAAATTGCAACATTGTGAAGCAACACATAAAAGGTGTTTTTCTGTGTTTCTGACAGAATGTGTTCACTACAGTCTGGCTAATTATTAGATTCTCTGTTGTCACATGTGTTAATAGTTCATCCCTTTTTAGTGCTGAATCGTATTCTACTGCACCTGGTATATTGCTATTCATTCCCCGTTTTGGACTACTTCAGATCATAAAGCTGCTTTGAGTATGGCAGTAACTGTCTCTGAGGACATTTGCTTCGTCTCTCACAGTAAATGTCCGGCAGTGGCTGGCTGGGTTGTGTGGTGGATGACCTAGCTATTCCTTTACCCCCTCCATCATTTCTCCCATGCTCTTTAGAGACGCAAGAGAGCCTTACTCTTCTACCTTTCTGCCCGAGTTATCGTGGCCAGTCTTTTGACTTTCTACTGTTTTATCTTACTGTGATACAGCCTTTTCCTCTGGACACTGCGTGACCATCTTATGCTGAGAGCTAGCCTAGCATCTAGTTTCTGGAGGAAGGCAGAGAAAGAGGTATTGCGTTGGTAATTATGAGGCCAAAAGCTACTGGCTGCTGGCTTCTGGCAATTTATAGTAGCAGGGGATTAAGAAAAAAGGCTTAGTTACTTGGGCCCTTTTGTCTTTGATTTAAGGGTCCGTGATGGCCAGGTGAGAGGCTTTGAGTTCATTCTTCATGAGCCAGAGAAAAAAAGAAAAAGAAGGAAAGAAGGAAGAAAGTCACACACACACATACACGCACATACTGGTAGGTCCCAACCGCCTGTTTCATCAATTTCATAAGTGCACATGAATACTTACATAATTCACAAATACCTACATACGTATGTATGTGCACACATATAGACAGACAGACGTGTGTATGCATTTGGTGAAAAGAGCAGGGCCCCAACAGCTACACTTTATTTTTTTCTCTCAGGCCACTTTTTACCTTTTTAGACAAAAGTTCTTTATATAAAATTACCTCACAGATAAAATGTTTCACAAAAAGGAGTTACAGAGGATATAGATAGTAAGTTCAAAGCAGTGCTTCATTCTATAAGCTCGTTGTAAGTTCACAGCAACAGTTTCACACGGCCTTTGCTTTATCCTCGTGCACACCTGTGGCTTCATCCTGGGGCCTCACCTAGAATGCATGTTTTTCCTTGATCACAAATCCGACCCAAGCCTGTTTCTCTTCTTAGTGGAATTTATGAAAGCTCATTGTATTCCTTATTATGCAGCCTTTGCTTACTATTCTAAGAGGACGGGGCACATTCTATTCTTGGTTCTAACTTTATTACACCTTTCTGCCAAAACAACTAAAACCATCTCCTTAAAGTTTCTTCCTAAATTATTTTAATCATATCAGGAATTCTAGAAAGTCATTAATTCATCTAAACAGCATTAATTCATGAGAGTTCATCTTCATGTTGTAACTGATCCCTTATTGATATAAGGCTGTTTCCTCTGAATTAATTTTGGGGATGCAGTTACCTTTGAGTCACCTATGCTGTGACGCCTCACTAACGCTCCTGTAGGTAAGTCCAATAAACCTACTAGTTCAGCCGGGCAGTGGTGGCGCATGCCTTGAATCTCAGCACTTGGGAGGCAGAAGCAAGTGGATTTCTGAGTTCAAGGCCAGCCTGATCTACAGAGTGAGTTCCAGGACAGCCAGGGCTATACAGAGAAACCCTGTCTCGAAAAACCACACACACATACACACAGACACACAAACAAAAAAACAACTACTAGTTCACAAGTTCATGAGTATGGACTAATTTCTCTGGTCTGTTGTCAGTGCTCTCTCTGACAGAGTAGACAGAGGTTTGTCTTGTGTTTTCCCCAGGGAAAGTCACATGACCCTCATGAATACCCTCCTCTCCTCCAACCTTTCTTGTTCATTCTGAGGCACACCCTCAACCTTGCATTTGCTTTTTCCTGCTGAATCTAACCAGTTGAATATTTCCAGAGAAAACTCACATATGAATGTATTTGGTTACACTATAAAAAACTAACAAATTGGGCTAGAGAGATGGCTCAGTGGTTAAGAGCTCTTCCAGACCTCTGCTCTTCCAGAGGTCCTGAGTTCAATTCCCAGCAACCACATGGTGGCTCACAACCATCTGTAATGGGATCCGAGGCCCTCTTCTGGCGTTCATGAAAACAACTACAGTGTACTCATATACATAAAAATAATTAAATCTTAAAAAACAAAAAACCTAACAAGTTAATCATTTATATTGAAACGAAATCCTATTATAGAAAAGGACAGGGAAAAAGAGCGCTAGGTAGGAAGGGTGTCCTGTCAGGATGATGGAAATATCTTGGGCATAGATAGCAACTATGACTTCACACATTGTCCGCTTTCAAAAGGCAGATTATTAGTTTTTATCATATTAATTTAACCTCAATTTTAAAAAGTAAACTGTAGGAGACTTGAAGGCCTGTGTGTACTAGGAAAACCTGGAATGTTAAGACACTGGGTTGTTTCTTCAATAGAAGGAATGCACTATCCACCCAGAAGGCTGGGAGTAGACATGTTTGCTAGCCTGGTGACCTTTATCTGTGTGGCTAGAGATGGCTCCTGCACCAGATCCTCCCCTAGACCCTCAGCATAGATTCATTTTCCCTCAATCTACAGAACCTATCTTTTTTTTTTTTTTTGAGGGACTGTATTTTTTTTTATTGTTTTAATGAACAAACAAAAACAACAAGAACAAACGCCTATTGTCTCCCCCCTCCCCGTGCCTGCCACCCCGCCTTCTCCCACTTATCCGCCCTGTCATTCCCCTACACTGGGGCACAGAACCTTCACAGGGCCAAGGGCCTCTCCTCCCCTTGATGACCAACTCGGCCATCCTCTACTATACACATGCTGCCAGAACCAATAGTCCCACCATGTATAGTCCTTGGTTGGTGGTTGAGTCCCTGGGAGCTCTGAGGGCATTGGTCAGTCCATATTGTTGTTTGAACGTGAGATTGCGTTAATGATTATCAGAATAAGTTTTCACCAAACTGTGCTGTGCTTGAATAGGCCTAAAATAAACTACTTGGGGTCAGACTCCAGAAGTTTGAGGCCAGGAACTGAGTCCTGTTGAACCAAACTGCCTTTTTGCCCCCCTCAGATGTCACTCTCCTGGCCACGGACGTTGCAGAGACCCCAGTGGTAAACAGCTTAATATTATTAATGATCACAGAGCACATACACATACCTAACCACTACAAATATCCAAAATAGAATATGACCAGTGCCTCCAAAGCTTTCGATGTTCACATTCTATCTTGCCCTAAGACAAGCACTGTTTGGTCTGGCATGCTTGCCAACACCCCATGTATTTGACTCCTCCTCTGAACGCACCTAGCTAACTCGCCTGCTCTGTTTTCACTGTGTGAACTCTATTTTTATGACTGCATCGTTTAACTTACCAGTTTAAGTGTTTTTATCTTCTCAAGCTTAAATCACAGTACAGCAGTCTTGAGAGATGAGCGCCTAACAAGAGGTGTTTGTATCACAAGGGAGTCAAGAGCATGTTAGTGCTGCTGTGGGACGCAGGCTGAAACTCTTGTCTGCACTCTGAGGACGTGGTATACCTCACCATGGAGAATGCAGTAGTGGAGGTGTCAGCACTGTGTAGGTCCCCAGCACCCACAGACATACAGGTGAGATGGCCGCCTGCAATTCCAGCACTTGTGGGGATAGGTGATCCCCAGATCAGGCTGTCTGGCTAGATGAGTCATATTAGCAAGCTCCAGTTTCAATGGAGAGACCTTGATTCAACAAGTAAGGTGAAGGTCATTGAGGAAGTCTCTCCTCGTTAAGCCAGCCCTCTGCACACGTATGAATGCACAACATATATATGCATGCACATAGCACACGCACATGAAATACTTAAAGGCTTATAGAGATGACTCCACAGTTAGGACACTCACTATTCTTGCAGAGGACCAGGGTTCAGTTCTCAGCAACCCTGTGACTCCTTACAAACATCCTTAAGTCCAGCTCTAGGGTATCTGGCTCCCTCTTCTGACTCTGCAGGTAGTGGCTGCTGTCACAGTACACATACATACATGGAAGAGAAACACTTATACACAAAATAAGGATAATAATTACATCTTTCAAAAAGAAAAATATCATAGTACTTGTGATGGCAACTATTTCTTGTCAGCTTGACTTGCTTTAGAGTAATCGTGGAAATACACCTCTGTAACACTCTCTAGGAATGTTACACTCCCAGAAGGGCTTTACTGAAGGAAGATCCATTCTGGATGAAGCCAGCCCCAGGGAGTGAGCCCTGTGCCAAGTAAAAAGGCAAGCAAGCAGAACACCAGAGTTCACTGCTTTGTTCTTCCTGGCCATGGATGCCATGTGATCAACTACCTCATGTGCCCTACACCACGACTTCCTCATCATGCCGGAATGCACCAAATGTGAGCCAAAAAACGAGCCCTTCTCTCCCTAAGTTGCCTTGGTTGGGTGTTTTGTCACAACAGTGGAAATTTAACAATACAGCCCCATTTCTGTAAGTAAGGTGTTGAGGAGATGGGAGCCCCATCCATCCTGTCACTGGTGACAGCAGCCCCTACCTTGCTCGCTTCCCTTGAGACACCTCCCATTGACAGGGAATAGAGGGGCATTCTTGGCACAGTGGCCTCTGATTTATGCATCATACATGGTCTATGTTACCATAGTCTAAGGCGACATCTATAGCAAAGGACATAAACTAATGCTCTTAGACTATCATTAAGGAGAGAAAAGCCCAACGTCAGATCCTAATTCAACCTCTAATTCTAGAACAGTTAGCTAATAAACTTTCTCAAACAAAGAACCAACTCAGCAGTATTTAAGGGTACCATGGTCCCCAAAAAACTCTAAACCCGGCAAAAAGAAGTCTGCAATCATACCATCCCACATACCCCGTAAATACCAATAGGATCGCATCAGCCCAGGCAATTGGACGGAGGACCCTCCCCAGTGATGCCTCTCTGAAGACAATAGGCAAGGGAGAAGATCTTCCTGTGTGGTGGAATTTGAGGTGGCCATCTTGGCTGGCTGAGGTTGGGGGATGGTTTAGTGCACCGTGTGTTCAGACCCTGATTTCTATGCACAGACATCTGGTTGTAGTCCTGACTTTGACATGGTCAAGCATCTCTGGTCTCAGTGTTAAGTAAAAATTGTTTTCCATCACCCTTGGTTACTAAAGAACTGATCAGCTAATTAGCTGGGGAATAGGGCAGGTCTTCTGATCCCAGTCTGGGGGTTGCAAGAAAAGAGAGTGTAGAGAGAGAGAGAGAGAGAAGATGTAGAGAAGCCATGTGAATGGACCAGGAGAATTTGCCATGAAATCCCGATGAGAGAGCAGCCATGATGACCCACATGAACCAGAGCAAGCCAAGGCAAGATCAGATAGTGAGTAATATCCCATGTGGCTGGGTAGTAGGTAACCTAGTCAGGTTAGAATAACTCAGAACCTGCTCATCTTTGTTTGTTTGTTTGTTTGAGACAGAGTTTCTCTGTATAGCCCTAGCTGTCCTGGAACTCACTCTGTAGACCAGGCTGGCCTCGAACTCAGAAATCCACCTGCCTCTGTCTCCCAAGTGCTGGGATTAAAGGCGTGCGCCACCACCGCCCAGCGAACCTACTCACCTTAAGCTTGAAGCCTGTTAATAAAAAAAAAAAAAAACAAAAAACACTAGGTCTCTGTATCATTTATCCAGGAACTAAAATGGATTAAAGCAGGCATAGAAATACCTTGTCATAGCCTGGGAGCAAAGGGGGCATAGAAAATCCCCCAGAATTACAATTTCAGTTGGAGGCACTGGACATTCTTCTAGAAAATGAGAAGACCCACGCCAGTGTTTGTAGCTTCTTTTTTACCATTAAAAAATTATATAAATCCCAATTTTGTATCCTGGACTGAATAGATTTAAAGCAGGCCTTTTGAAAAGTTTAAATTAATAAATATCACCATAGCCAGGCAGTGGGGGCACATGCCTTTAATCCCAGCACTTGGGAGCCAGAGGCAGGAGGATTTCTGAGTTCGAGGCCAGCCTGGTCTACAGAGTGAGTCCCAGGACAGCCAGGGCTACACAGAGAAATCCTGTCTCGAATAAATAAATAAATAAATAAATAAATAAATATCACCATAAACCATTCAACAAACAAGATTGTTGAACATGTCCATAACCTTTAGAAGTTCTCTGTCTTCTGCTGTCTATTCCTTCCTTCAATCTGTTTCTAGGCAACCTAGTGACCTATAGTCTTTTTTTGTTTTGTTTTTTTGTTGTTGCTTTTGTGTGTGTGTGTGTGTGTGTGTGTGTGTGTGTGTCTTGCATGCATATATTAGCTTTCATTCTCCAGGACTGAATGTAAATGAATTAATACAGTATGTGCTTTGTATCTGGTTTCTTTCAGTCTATATAATTATTTTGAGACTTCTCAATCTTATGTATTATAGATGTCTTCCCCACCTCAACCCAGAGCTCTGTTCTATTTTGTGACTATGCCATAATTTGTTTACTCACTGTTGACAGATACCTGGGTTATTTCTACTTTGGGGAGCATTATGAATAGAACCACTAGGAATATTTATGCACAAGTGTAGAGAAATTTTAATCCAGTAATATGGCTGCTCTGGCAAGGGATAACATCCAAAGACTTTCGAAGTCTGTGTGATCTGGCTTCAATGACACACCTTTAATCCCTCTGGATAGAATACAGACATGCCCTTAGTACACACTTTTAATCCCAAACAATGAAGGTAAAGTTAGTTTGTAGAAGGAAGCAGTCATGTTTAAAAAGTGACATCTAATTGAGGAGCAGACAAAATGATGAATCAAAGAAAGATTTGACAGAATGAGTCAGAGATAGGATACACCCAGCTCTCACAAAACAGCACGGGAAAGAGAAGCTGTTTAAGAGTAGGAGAGAGGGGGGGAGGGAGGGAGAGAGGGAGGGAGGGAGAGAGGGAGGGAGGAAAAGAGGGAGGGAGGGAGAGGGAGAGGGAGAGGGAGAGAGGGAGAATTGGTTGGAAGTTGGCTGAGTTCAGGTATTGCAGTTGAGTTCACTCTATCAGTGCAGGAGGCAATTAGGTTCAGTTCAGTTCAGAGCAGTGAGTTAGGAGTCAGTACAGTGAGTGCAGTGTAGTGGACTTGAGTTCATAGAGTTCAGTGTGGGTCAGCAGAGGCAGTTGAAACAGAGAATAAGAAAGAGACAGAAGATTAGAACAAATTGCCAGAGTTAGTTTGAGGCCAAGCAGAGCAATTCAGTGAGAAGCTGAGAGAAGCCAGACTGAATCAGTCACCTTGGAGAACAGTTTGAACCAGAACAGTTGATTTGAACTGCTGGCCAGAGTTCAGAATAAACTAGAAAGGGTAAGCTTATTCAGTAGTAAGCCTCCAAGATGACAATTACATCAGGCAAATAAAGTTACTTTCACACACCAGTGTTTGTGTGGTTGAAGACTTTTTAATCCTAAATAAAGACCAAAGGACAGGATGTTTGGATGCAGTGGTGACGGTTGGACTCCTGTAACCCTGAAGTTTAGTGGCCAACTATTTAGCTGAATCAATTAGCTTCATGTTCACTGAAAGACATCTCAAAAAATAAAATTGGATAGTGATTGAGAAAAACACCCAACATCAGCCTCTGGTCTCCTCACCTATATTATGGAATATATATATATATATTATCTGGTCTCCTTACCTATACTACAGAATGTATGTATGTGTGAGTGTGTGTGTGTGTGTGTGTGTGTGTGTGTGTGCATCAAGCAAAGAGAAAGCATACAGACATAGACATGTCTTCATTTCTTTTTAAATTCATTTATTTATGTATGTGCTTTATGTATTGTAGGTGCCCACACCTACGTAAATAATATAACTGTGGGTATTCTGGGTAGAGGAGCAAACCATATTGCTAGCCATAATAATATCTATAATATTAACTACTAATATCTAATCCCAATACCTCATATCAATACCTGATCCCAAGGACAGGTGAAAAATTAGGCCAGGCGAGAACAACCTACAGCCAGTAATCCTTTAATGGAAAGAGAGAGCGTTCCC
>JADRCC010570918.1:0-12662 GCA_019843855.1 Hylomyscus alleni
CATTTTATAAAAAAGACTTATATGCATGACTTCTGCCTACATGTGTATATTCACTACAAGTGAGCCTGGTGACCATCCATTGTAGACAGAAGAGAGCATTAGATTACACAAAACTGGAGCTACAAAAGGTGTGAGCCAAAGCAATCCCCAGTCTCCTGTGCAAGATCAACAAGTGCTCTTAACCACCAAGCCACAGCTTCAGTCCACTCCCTTCTAGTTGTTTTCTTTGTGTGTGTTTTTTGGGGGGTGGAGGGGAATGGGGTAGGTTGAAACGGGGTATATCTAGCTCTGGCTGTCCCAGAAATCACTATGTAAAACCAGGCTGGCCTGGAACTCTGAGAGATCCACCTAAGTACTGAGATTAAATTAAGGTGCACACCAATGCTGGCCAGTGGTTGCGCACGCCTTTAATCCCAGCACTTGGGAGGCAGAGGCAGGCGATTTCTGCATTCTAAGCCAGCCTGGTCTACAGAATGAGTTCCAGGCCAGCCAGGGCTATATAGAGAAAACTTGTCTTGAAAAACCGTAAGAATTAGGTGAGGTAAGGCTGGCAGTGGTGGCAGAGGCAGGCATTCAAGCTAGTTCCAGGTCAGCCAAGGCTACACAAAGAAAACCTATTTTAAGAGAAAACAACTTTTTTTCCCAGTGAACCAAGTTCCTTTTCCCTTGAGTTGTAAAGGGAAGCTTTAGAGAAAAAGAATACAATGCTTTTAGATAGACAACCATATACTGCACAATTACAGGCAGTGGCAGTGGACCCACAATGCTATCAAAATATTAGGGGAGATTAGAACATTACCTTTAATAGTTCATGTTTGTAAAGATTCACCTACAGCTCTCACTCCTGCTTCTCCACCTTGCCTCTTACCCCCTTATTCCCTTTCCCCATCTCTCCATGTGGTCGTGGCCATCCTACTTCTCTACTCTCTTCTTCTCTGTGCCTTTCTCTGCCTCTGCTACCCTCTTAACTCCCCTCCCCATGCCCTAAATAAACTCTATTCTATACTGAAAAAAAAAAAAAAACAACTCCCCTACATATACATAGTCAAACCCAGCTAACAAGAGCAATAGAGTGGACAGAGTGAGCCAAGAATAGGTGAAAACTGAGCTGGAAAGGTAGCTGAGGGGTTAGGAACACTTGCTGCTCTTGCAGAGGACCGCAAGTTCATTATTCAGCATCCATGTCAGGGCAGTTCACACCATCTTCACGTCCTACCCAGGGGACCTGACACCTTCTGGTCTCCAGGGCATCTGCACTCATGCGCACACACTACATCCCCATGCATATAATTTAAGACCCAAGCCGGGCGGTGGTGGCGCACTCCTTTAATCCCAGCACTTGTGAGGCAGAGGCAGGTGGATTTCTGAGTTCAAGGCCAGCCTGGTCTACACAGTGAGTTCCAGGACAGCCAGGGCTATACAGAGAAACCCTGTCTCGAAAAACCGAAAAAAAAATAATTTAAGACCCAAAAATATCCCCACAAGAATAAATTTAAAATTTCACGTCAATATAGGAACTAAATGGTCAGGCTCAACAGCCAGCTACCCATGGGGAACTCTTCTAGGCCTGGTAATTCTAACCTGGATGCATACTATAGCAGCAAAGAACAAAAACAAAAAACAAAATATACTCTAGAAAAACAATGAAGTTTTACTTATCAACAAAAAATCTTTTTTGTTGTTTTGTGTTTTGTTTTTCGAAACATGGTTCTGTGTAGTTCTGGCTTAATCTGCAGACTAGGCTGGACCCAAACTCAGAGACTGGAGACTGCCTCTGCTGTGATTAAAAGTGTGTACCACCACCGCCTGGGCAAACAATTCATTTTAATAAAAGAAAAGAATTTAAAAAAAGGGGGGGCTGGTGAGATGGCTCAGCGGCTAAGAGCACTGACTGCTCTTCCGAAGGTCCTGAGTTGGGATCCCAGCAACCACATGGTGGCTCACAATCATCTGTAATGAGATCGGATGCCCTCTTCTGGTGCGTCTGAAGACAGCTGCAGTAAATTACGCCACAAGGAGCAGGGGTGGATCGAGGAGTGGGCTGGCAGAGGTCCTGAAATCAACAGCAGCCACACACATGATAGCTCATAGCCATCTATACAGCTACAGTGTACTCATACACATAAAACAAATAAAAAATAAATCTTTAAAAAAAAAAAAAAAAGGAATCAACTAGCCATATGGCTATTTCACAGCAGTGACTGGTTGACTAAAGCCACTGCCGGCTGAGGACAATTCTAGGCCATAGCAGTGACTGGCTGACTAAAGTCACTGCCGGCTGAGGACAGTTCTAGGCCATAGCAGGGACTGGTTGACTAAAGCCACTGCCAGCTGAGGACAGTTCTAGTCCTTCCTTTTTTTCCTTCTGGCCTATTTGATAGTTTTGCTCTCTGCAAAAACATTTCTCAGAACAAGCAGAAACAGTGTGATAGTTCTTGCCTAACATGTCTGAAGCCTTGGGTTCAATCCCCAACACCAAACACATAGAAAATGCAGCTGTGGGTCTGATATCTCTGCTTTCAGAAAGGAGAAGCAGGACAATCAGTAGTCCCAATGTTGTCCTAAGCTATACAAGTTCCAGGTCAGCTTGGGACTCAAGAGATTCTGACTGAAAAACAATCAAACCAGACTTTGTGTAAACAAAAGGAAAAACAGAGAAGCAGGAAGAATGAACAAATACATATGAAAATGCCAATGCGGATGACAGGCTCTAATGACAGCTCGGAGGTTAAGCTGCTCCTGTAGAAAACAAGGGTTCAACTCCCAGCACCAACACAGTAGTGCATAACTATTTCCATAACTCTACTCTGGGATCCAGTCTCCCTTTTTCAGACTTCCTCAGACACTAAGCACATACATGGTACATACATGTGCATATAGGCAAAATACTGAACACATACAATAAGTTCTTTTAAAAAGGGGAACAAATAAATGATTTTTTTAACAGGGATGGGGAAAAAACAATGAAACCCATCATTTGGTACAATAATTAAAAGAAAAAAGAGGCTATAATTCAATATTCCAACACTGAAATTCATAAACAAAGCTACTTTAAAAATAATCCCAGCACTTAGTAGGCAGATGTAGAGGCAGGAAGCTCTCTACTAGCTCTAGGCCAGTCTATCTACAGAGTTCCAAGGCAGCCAAGGTTATACAGAAAAATCGTGTCTGGAAAAACAAAAAAGACAAAAACAAGGCCAGACAGACCAGTGGGTAACAGCACTTGCAAGAAGGAGTAGAGTTTAGATTCCCAAGACACAGACTGGAGGTTCAGTGGTGGTCGAATGGAGCCAACCTCCAGGTTCAGCAACAGGTCTCAAAAGATTAATGCTTACAGCGACAGAGCAGGACACCTAATGTCCCACTAGCCTCTGCACACACACATGCCCACGCATAAACACTTGCAACACACACATAAAACACAACTTTCCTAAAAGTAGAGCCATTTTTACCTGTGCAGGTGTGTCTGTCTCGTTGATTGGTTGCCCATCAAACCGGAATCTGATCTGCCTCATTGACAAACCCTACAAAAATTAAAAGCAAATAGCATATAATCACTCAAATCTCAATCTCTTTTTATATCTATGAAACTTCACCAATATGCTAACATTTTCTATACAGATAAACATTGTTTTGGTTTTTTTTTTAGAAGATTTATTATTATATATAAGTACACTGTAGCTATCTTCAGAAGCACCAGAAGAGGGCGACAGATCTCATTACAGGTGGTTGTGAGCCACCATGTGGTTGCTGGAATTTGAACTCAGGATCTTCTGAAGAGCGGTCAGTGGTCTTACCTGCCGATCCAACTCTCCAGTCCAAATATTGTGGGTATTCACTTTTACAGCACCTCTCAATACTTGTCGTAAGCAAAGTGGTCAATGTATCCTATGGCTTCTGGCCATTATTAACAGACAGGAAGTACAGATCAGTATCTGCTGATATGTCTAACAATAATACCAAGGATTCTAACTTTTGGCTTCAACAGTACAGAATGGGGGGAATTCCAGGAATATTTGTAGAGGTAAAAATTAAAGTCTGGACAGGAAGTATGGCTCAGCAAATAAAGGGCTTGCCATGCAAGCTGGCAACCTATGTTCAATCCCTGGGACTCACATAAACGTAGATGGGATGAGCTGACTCTAAGCTAGGAATGTGGTGGCCTACAGTCCCAGCACTGGGGACACAGAAACAGGATCATCTCCTAGTCTGGTCTATAGAGTTCCAGGACAGCTAGGGCTACACAAAGGAACTCTGTCTGAAAAACTATAAAAAAAAAAACAAAACAAAACAAAAAAAAAACTAAAAACAAACTAGAATGCAGAACCTTGGGGTCTGATGGGATGCATAGTCTAGACAGAAGTTAAGATGAAGCTCAGTTCACTGTTAGCTGTGACTACAGAAGCCCCTCTGATCATGAGCATTAGAATTTAAACCAAAAAACAAGACAGTTTAACTGTAAAGCCCTGGCTGGCCTGGAACTTACTATGAAGACTAATCTGGCCTACAGCTCATTTGAGTGTTCTGGTTTTTTGGTGGTTAAGGACTGAAGCTGAGGCTTCATGTCTGCTGGGCAAACATTATCTCCAGAATCACAAATTAGACTTTCGATAGCAGGAACCTACTTCAGGTTTTAGAAGTTTTTTTTTTTTTTAAAGATTTATTTATTTTATTTATTATATGTGAGTACACGGTAGCTGTCTTCAGACACTCCAGAAGAGGGCGTCAGATCTCATTACAGGTGGTTGTGAGCCACCATGTGGTTGCTGGGATAGGAACTCAGGACCTTTGGAAGAGCAGTCAGTGTTCTTACCCCCTGAGCCATCTCTCCAGCTCTTAGAGGCAGGGTTTTAAGCAGCCCTCAAACTCACTTTATAGTAGAGAATGACATTTTACTTCCTAACCCAGTCTGCACCTCTCTAGTGCTAGATCAAATGTGTTCAGTGCTGCAAATCAAACCCAGGGCTTTTCGTACTAGGTAACTCTTATCAACAGACTCCAGGACCACCCAATATTTTATGAATTGTGTTTTGGCTACATGTGTCTGTCAGATCTGCTACTGGAGTTACAGAAAGTTGTAAGCTGCCACATGGTGCTGGAAATTAAACCCAGGTCCTCTGAAGGAACCACTAGAGCTCTTATACATCGAGCCTGCCCTCTTTTTCTTTTTTTTGTTTTTGTTTTTCCAAGACAGGGTTTCTCTGCATAGCCCAGGCTGTACTCAGAAATCCACCTCCCTCTGTCTCCCAAGTGCTGGGATCAAGGTCCTGTGCCACCACCACCCTGCTTTTTTGGCTTTTCAAAAACAGGGTTTCTCTGTGTAGCCATGGCTGTCCTGGACTTGTCTCCCAAATGTGGGACTAAAGGCCTTTGAAACCATGCCCAGCCTCTATCCCTAACTCTTAAAAAAGTAATAGCCCAGCATGTATTAGGCCTTAGGTTCAATACCCAGTAGTACCAAAAATAAAATTCTAGGTATAATAAGACTAAGGTTCTCACCCTAACCTCATCCTGACACCTTTTTTTGGTCTCTTGAGACAAGGTTTCTCTGTGCAGCCCTGGATATCCTAGAACTATAGAGCAGGGTAGCCTTGAACTCTTCTTGCTAGGATTGGAGTGCTAGGATTGGAAGTGTGTGACAACTACTTGGCACAGGATGACTTTTAAGACAATTCTACCACTTTATCCTTCAAGTGTTGGGGTTAGAGTAAGCCAGCATACCCAGTTTCTTCTGCTTCTCTTTTTATCAGACAAAGTCTTGTTGCTACATAGCCTGGACTAGCTTTGATTTTCTGTAATTCTCCTGCCTCAGCCTACTAAATGTTGAAATATGGGTTGTGCTAACACACCTTGCGTTATTTTTCTAATACTTAATATTTAAAGTTTTTATAATTATTTCTTTTAAGACAGGGTTTCTCTGTATAGCTCTGGCTGTTCTGGAACTCACTCTGTAGACCAGGCTGGCCTTGAACTCAGAAATCTGCCTGCCTCTGCCTCCCAACTGCTGGGATTAAAGGTGTGCGCCACCACCGCCTGATAAAGTTTTTATATTATAAAATATAACCATTTAAATGACCAAACTTGTGCTATAGACATAGTTCCCTTTGTAGGAAACCTGTCTTAGATTTGAACCCTAGCACCACAAATTGTGGTATGTCTATAATCCTAGACACAGGATTTTCAGCAATTCAATTTTATATCTGGAGGCCAGATGGGGCTATGCAACCTATTAAATATAAGTAATTTAGAAAATTAAGATTTTTCTCAAGAAACCTGTGGGTGATGAATGTTCAATGGAAGATGCCACATAATAAACCCCTTATGGAACAACCTCTTACTGGGAACAGAACCCTGGGCCTCCTCGTATTGGGCAAATGCTCTATCACTGGACTATGTATAATTCTCAGCCTAATCCCTAAACTTTCCTGTGTATGTATGTGGACGCATGCTGTGTGGCAGGAATCAGGTCATTAGTAGACTGCTCGCCTAGCATGTGAGACTCTGTTCTTGTTGCATGTGAGGGTGCACATGTGCCACAATACAGGAGTGGAGGCAGTTCCCAGGACAACCAACTCTTAAGTCAGTGGCTCTCTCCTTCTACTATGGGTTTCAGGACTGGATACAATCAGGCCTGCAGAGCCACCTCAAAAGGACCCTTTCCCAAATTTCTTTGTTAAATGATTCTTTAGGGAGACTGTTTCTCGGCGCACACCTTTGATCCCAGCACTTGGGAGGCAGAGACAAGTAGATCTCTGTGAGTTTCAGGCCAGACATGAATAAAATGAATGCTAACACAGGAACTTAAACAAGTCTGGAAGTAGTTTTTTATTATATTTAAAGGGGACATAAACAGAAAATATGATGGCACTTGCCTATAATCCTAACACTGGAGTACAGACGTCAAGGCCAATCTAACCACAAATAGAGCCATCTTGAAAATCAAAATGAATTCCACAATTTCACATCTTAGAAAACAAGAAAAATATCCCAGCACTTGGGAGGCAGAGGCAGGTGGATTTCTGAGTTCGAGGCCAGCCTGGTCTACAGAGTGAGTTCCAGGACAGCCAAGGCTATACAGATAAACCCTGTCTCGAAAAACCAAAAAAAAAAAAAAAAAAAACAAGAAAAATCCTACTTCTGCTTTTACTACAAGTAATGAACTAGTGTGGGAATCAGAGCTGTCATCTTTAATGTTGCCCTTGCTTTATTAACTCAGCACTGCAAGGGATGCTCTAAGAAATCTTACATGTTTGTCCAAATAAAGAGAAGGAGCCTGGCTTGCTATCCCACTGATGAGGAGGAAAAGGCTGGAGGACTGCAGAGTTTGAGGACAGTCTAGTGTACATGAATGTTCTAGACAGCCAGAAAAACAAGACCAAAACCCAACCCCCAAATCAAAGAGAATTTTCTACTTCCTCCTGACAACTGTAAGAGTTTTTCTTATAATAAACAAGTGTTCATGGTTTATCCAAAAATGATTAAAATTTCCTATCCCCTGGGGTTGGGTAGGCAACTTCCTTAGGATACACAAATCTGGCTTAGTATACACTATACTAATGACATCTCTCTACAATTATTGGAAACAAAAAAGGGGGGGAGGGGGACCTAGAATCCACATGCTCCAGAAAAAAACTTTAATACCCAAATTGAAATTGGCTAAAATTCTGTCTGTCTGTCTCTCTCCAGGGTGTGTTTTTGGTCCTGGCTGCCTCCAGTGCTGGGAATAAAGGTGTGTACCTCCACACCCAAATATTTTGACAAAATGTATTGTCTAAATAATAAAAGGGAAAAACAACAACAGACCAAAAACCCACCAAAAAACGAATCCACTTTTTCCCTCATTAAAGTGCAGATATTTCTCCTTGGAAACTTGTAGTCTTATGGATCTAATGAGGTGTTACTGGTTTTGCACAACAGTCATAATTCTAAACCTACCTGCAAAGTGTACAATATAATCACATGCACCTTAACCAAAATACTTATGCAATACTGGGACAGTATACTTTCTATTCCTAATTCTGTTGTGCAATTGGATTATTTAGTGGAATTACTTTCATCAATTCCTCACCTGCCGTTCACAATAGGCTTTCATTAGTTTACTAAGTGGCGTATGCCTCTTGATCTTAAACTGCACCACAGAACCATCCTGGCCTGCCACCTTCAGATTAATGTGATCGTTGTTCTCAGTCTTGACTCCTTCCTGTTAAAAGAAAAATAAGAGTGTAATTTGGAAACCGTGAAACACACACACCTTCCCAGCAGCTCCAGGCCCAAACCCTTCAGAATCAACAGGTTTCTCTCATGCTCTCAGAGAGCACACAGCTGTTCCCAGCCGCTGATCTCAAAGATCAGACACCCTGCACAAAGTGTTACAAGGGTGTCACAGAAACACTGATGCTAGCAACGCATCAATACACTTACAAGCCCCATTCGTTCCATCAACTGCAATGCTTTTGAGGCTAAATTTTCTAAAATGACATTATTTCCTGTCACCGCCAAAATCTGTTACTTCCCATAAACACCGGTGTCCTTTCCTTTTCAAAGAGTTATAAATACAACTACTAGAATGGAGGTGTTAAAAACATACCTTGCATTTCAAAACTCACTGCTGCCTTCTTGATAAAGTTAGCAAACTCTGCCCAATGATTATCAAATGACGAAAAACGAACATTCTCAACTGAGGGATACCCTGATTCTCCCTTTTTGCATCGGCAGATTAACGTTCGACTCTACTAACTGCTTCATCATTTTCACTTCAGAGCTTACTGTCGCCCTCTCCTTTGCTGTCAGGGCTCGAACAGTCTCCGTCAAGTCTCGCCGTACATTGCGATCCAAACCGCAGTTCAGCAAAATCAAATGTTTATGTCCAAGGATTCTTCCATCCTGTGTATCCCCCCCCCCTCGAAACAGAGTCGGTGCCAGAGGGTGCCCAGAGACTGATGGATGCTCCTGCCCTCGTCCGCAGCCAAGTGTACCCCGTGCCTCCGAAGGCGCGTTCTTAAGTTGAGCCCACGTCTCTGCTCGCACCTAAGCCTCCAACCACAACAAGCCACATGGTTCCCGCCAGGGTGCGGGTTTCAGGGCGCACGGCGGAGCGGGGCGGCGCAGCCCCTCCCCCGCGGGCCCCTCGGGCCTCGAGCGGGACCTGCTCCGGAATCCCCCAGTCGGGGTTGCCCGAGCACACAGCACCGATCCAGCGCAGCCCCCGCCCCGAGAGGGAACCCCCCGGGCCGCACGACTCCCGCCGCCGCCGCGACCGGAGCCCCGCGCGCTTAACGCTCTCCTTCCACGCGCCGGGCGCCTCCGAGGACGCAGCGCGGAGTCGCCGGGCCCGCGGGCTCCCGCGATGCGCCGCCCGCCTCGCGCCGCGCGCGCTCCGAGGACCTGGGGGCGGGGGAGGGCGGCGGGCCTCCTCGGGCGCGGGCGGGAGGAAGAGAGCGAGAGAGGAAAATGGCGCGGAGCGCCGGGCCTGAGCAGCGGCGGGCCCCGTGGGGGGCCCCGGGCAGGCGGGGAAGCCCGCGGCGGGCTTCGGCCGGACCCCGGGCCACGCCACCCGCCGGGCCGCGCGGCGAAGCGCGGACCGGCGCCCCGGGCTCACCTTGGGTTTCTCGTCGGCCATGGCGAGCGCCGGAGTCTCTTCAGCTGCCGCTTCACAAAAGAGGCACCGGGTCCGCACTGAAGGAGCACACAAGCAGCAACCAGGAGCGGCAGAAGAAGGAGGCGGCCGCGGTGGACGAGGCGGAGGGCGCGCGCACGTCGTGCGCCCCCCTCCCCCCGCCCTGCGTGCGCGAGCACGAGCCGCCGGGGCTTCTCATTGGCTGCCGCCTCGCGGGAGCGCGCAACGCTTACATAACCAGCCCGCCCGCCCCCCCACGGCCCGCGCCTCCGAAGCCTGGGCTGGGCGCCCGCCGGGTCGGCGGGAAGCGGCGCGGACACGCGCACCCGTCCCGCCGCGGGGGCGCGCCTGGCTCTGGGCGGGGCTGTATTGTCCTCCTTCTTTGGTGGAGCATAATCAAAATGGCTTCCAGCTGGTCCTCGGCGAGGACGGGAAGGCGTGGGGCCTTAGACGTGAGGGTGAGCCCAGGTCGAGAAAGAAAAGGCCAACTCCAGGTCGAAGGGGGCAGCAACGCCAAAAATGCAGCATCAGGTTCTAAGAAGAACTCCTGTTCAATAAGACCAGTGCAATCCCCCCTGCTCATCAAACTTCCCAGTCCCTTCGTCCTTCCCCATCAACCAGCTCCCCACTCGGTAGCCTCAAATGTCGTCCAACCTGTTGGTAACCCTACTCTAGCTGAGGAAAAATGTTGTTATACCCATTCAGAGAATACCTCACTTGTGGCCTGTCTCCCAAGACAACACAGTCCATCAGGGGAACCGACCCAACATAAAGCTGACGACCAATCAATCATTTCGTCATCCCTTTATCCAGTACAAAATAGGAATAGGATCCTCACATTTGAAGAAAATCCTGCCCTCCCTCCGTGCGGTGGATCCCATCCTAGGCCTCTCGCT
Source organism: Hylomyscus alleni (assembly GCA_019843855.1). Taxonomy (NCBI): domain Eukaryota; kingdom Metazoa; phylum Chordata; class Mammalia; order Rodentia; family Muridae; genus Hylomyscus; species Hylomyscus alleni. Next base: position 10,513 of record JADRCC010570918.1, read on the forward strand.
TGTTTCTTTTTCTTTTTTCTTTTTTTATGTCCTGTACCCCTGTATTTTCTCCTACTTCTGTGTTACCACGGAGGGGGAAATATCTCATCATGATTACATTGCCTCCATAATGCTCCTTCTCGGCCAAACAGCTTGAAAAATTGCCCATGCCAGCTGCCTCCACCCCCTCAACTCCCACTCACTCCTCAATTCACTGCAATCTGTTGCTATCCTCATAGCACCACTAAAACTCTCCACAAGGTCACCTTTGCTGAATCCAGTAATATGTCCGTTTCTCACCCCTACTGAACTCCCTTGAACTTTGCAGGAAAGTTTTTGTTTTTGTTTTTGTTTTGTCACCTTAGACCGGTAACACACTGTAATCTTTTTCTTTATTAAACTTTGGGGTTTTTTTCGTTTGTTTTGTTTTTCAAGACAGGGTTTCTCTGTATAGCCCTGGCTGTCCTGGAACTCACTCTGTAGAGCAGGCTAGCCTCGAACTCAGAAATCCGCCTGCCTCTGCCTCCCAAGTGCTGGGATTACACGCGTGCGCCACCCGACTGGAGTTTTAGTACAGACTTTTAAAATTTATATTTCCTCTACAGGGATGTATGAATCCCTTCCAATATCATCTACTTTCTAAACTCTCATTTTCTAACTTGAAAAAAAAAAAATCTTCCTTGCATGTCTGTGGTGGCAAATGCTTTTAATCCCAGCACTTGGGAGGCAGAGGCAGGTGGATTTCTGAGTTCGAGGCCAGCCTGATCTACAGAGTGAGTTCCAGGGCTGCACAGATAAACGCTGTTTTTTTTGTTTGTTTGTTTGTTTGTTTGTTTGTTTGTTTTGTTTTGTTTTGATTTTTGGTTTTTCCAGACAGGGTTTCTCTGTGTAGCCCTGGCTGTCCTGGAACTCACTCTGTAGACCAGGCTGGCCTTGAACTCAGAAATCTGCCTGTCTCTGCCTCCCAAATACTGGGATTAATGGCGTGAGCCACCACTGCCCGGTGAAAACCTGTTTTGAGAAGCAAAAACAAATAAAAATTTAATTTTTTTTTTTTTTTTTTAGGCAGAACCTAGTGGCACAAGTGGTTTTAATCCCTACACTAAGGAGGCCAGATAAGCAGCTCTGAGTGTGTTTGAGATAGGCAGACCACCAGTTTGAATGTAGGTAGGGCCCGTGTGCATACAGGCCATGGAAGAATGCCCATGTGGAGGTCAGAGGACTACTTGTAGAAATGGTTTTCTCTTCCACCTCGCTGGTCTGCAGTCAGCTCATTAGGCTTTATGAGCAAGCCCCTTCACTTAAGGAACCATCTCACCAGCCCCAAAGCTAAGATTTTTTTTTTAAAGATTTATTTATTTTATGTTTATGAATACTCTGTAGCTATCTTCAGACACACCAGAAGAGGGCATCAGATCCCATTACAGATGGTTGTGATGCCATGTGGTTGCTGGGAATTGAACTCAGGACCTCTGGAAAAGCAGTCAGGGCTCTTACCACTGAACCATCTCTCCAGCCCCCAAAACTACGACTTCTAAACAGCTCTAGTCGTATGTCCCTGATGCACATCAAACTAAGTGGATCCTAATTAACTAAAATACTTCATTTTGCCGGGCAGTGATGCCTCACACACCTTCAATCTCAGCAATCAGGAAGCAGTGGCAGACGGATCTCTGAATTCAAGGACAGCCAGGACTACACAGAGAAACCCCGACACAGATTTGGTTTAATGCTTGCATTATGGGCTCCCAAAATCACAGGAGAATCCAGCACTTGAGACGACAAGGGTCCCTGCCCCCAGCTGGATCTGACTGGTGAATAAAGTTGCCAGCAGCAAATGGTTGGGAAGAGGGATGGGGGTGGGAGGGACTTCAGGATTTCCAGGCAAGGGTAAGGGGACCCACAAAGAGAGTTGCCATGCCAGGGAAGGAAGGACATCCAACCAGGAGAGCTGCAGAAGAGAAAGGGAAGAGTGGCCCCAGGGGGTGCTCTCCATTGGATCTAGGGTAGCAAAGATACTACAGAGATTTCAATAATTCAGGAGTATAGGGGAAACAGGGTATTAGCAACATGGAAGTTTGGGAATTGCCAGGCCATTGAGCTGTTTAAGGCATATTAAATATAAGGTTACTTACGTGTGTGTGTGTGTGTGTGTGTGTGTGTGTGTGTGT
>JADRCC010570920.1:0-16386 GCA_019843855.1 Hylomyscus alleni
CTATCTTGCTGAGCATCTGGCCAAACTGGGCACCCCTTATCTGCCTCTTGTCTATTTGCAGATGAAGATTCACAGAATAACCCAGCCTTCCTTGTACCCTGGGCTTTTTATCCCACCCCAAGCCCAGTATAAGGCTGTAGAGCCTGGGGTTCCACAGTATTTACAAAGGGATTCGGGTAAACCAGACCTGTCTGCAGCTGGTGAATTACTTTGGTCCCTTTTCATGGAAGGGGTTTTGTAGCAGAGTCTTTCTCCCATTGGTCCCTCCGATCCCTGAGTCCCTCTGATTGCTGAGCTGACTACAGGCAGAGGTTGGAAGATGCGTGCTTCTTTCCCTGTCTCAGTACCACAGGACACATCTTTTGTGCCTTGCTCGACCCCACAGCAGAACAGCGCTCGCTCAGTACTTCATTGTATTTTCAATAAAGCAGATAGGCCTCTTCCTCCCCCTGCGCTGCCCCTGCCCCCACCTCCGCATTGAGCTCGCTTAATTCTGAGAACGCAAGATGAGTCTTGTTCCAGAAGGAAAATATATCTCAGACTGTCGAGGACACGTTCACCTCTCATGGTCGCTCTTCCCTGTTGCTCTCTTCTCTTTTTTTCAATCATGTTTTTATTTATTCTTTGAAAATTTCATACAATATTCATTCCTATCCCCGACCCCTCCCAGGCCCTCCCCATCCTTAACTCCACTCAGCAGCATATTTCTCTCTCTCTCTTAAAAAAAAAAAAAAGAGCCGGTGTGACGACACACCATTAATCCCAGCACTTGGGAGGTAGAGGCAGGTGGATCTCTGAGTTCCAGGCCAACCTGGTCTACAATGGAGGTCTAAGACAGCCAGAGCTACACAGAGAAACCCTATCTTGAAAACTAAAGAAAACCAAAAGAACCAAAACAAAAACAAAAGAGAAGAAAGAAGAAATGGGGGGGAAGAAAGAAGGAAGGAGGGAGGGAGGGAGAGAAAAAAAGGAGGGAAAGAAAGGGAGAGAAAGGGGAAAAATATATATGAGACCATTTTGTGTTGGCTAACTTCTTATGGCCTAGGAGCCTGCTCTGGAGTGTTGTTGGTATGCCTAGCATCACTCCATTAGAGAAAACAGATTATCTTTTTCCCAGTGGGACTCCAGTGCAGAAGGCTTCTTGGTTATGGGTGGGCCTTTTATGTTTTGTCTGTTTTGAACCTGTGCAGCTCTCATGTGTGCTGCCATAGTCTCTGTGAACTCGTGCATCAGCCCTGCTGGGTCTTGAGTTATCCATCTCCTCTGGCTTGCCCACTCATTCCTCCTCTGAGACTTGGAGGGAATCTCTCTGTATTTCTCTCCCCCTGCCCCAACCCCAACCCGAGACTCCTTGCCTGAGTGGCAAATGCTGTCGTAAGGGCAGTGACCTGGTGCCACATCCCACCCTTGATTCCCCTATATGTGGACACACCTGTGTGGAGTGGGCCCTGGATATAAGGGATGGGTACAGAGAGTTGGCATGCTCAGGGGACAGCAGCTATGGTGAACCATGCCAGGAAAGCTATGTTTTTAAAACAACCTGTAACTGCCAAGGATGGGGTTTAATTCTGGCTGAGATGGTAAGAATAGAACATATGTGGACAGCCCCCGTCTCTGTGTGATAAGGGCAAGATGGTGGTCTAGAGTATGAACACTGTCCTTACTCCTGGGGTCTGGGGGTACAAACAGTGCCTGGTGGCCCTAACATTTGACCACCCATCCTCAATATGTCAAATCGAAAGAAAATATTGACATTGTACAAAGGGAGAGTTATTGATTCACTGTGGCCACATTGAGAAGAACATATATAACAGAGCTAGTGACCCTACCCCTGCCAAAGCAGGGGTCTTTGGGGTCCTGACCTGAGGCTTAGGTTTAAATGGTAGGCTAGAGGCAGGGGTTGCTATAAGCAGTCCAGGTCACGGTACGGGTGGGGTCTGGGCTGCTCATCACTGAACTGGCATTGTGTTGGCTCCAGTCCGTTCGGCAAGCTGTCAGAACTGTGAGATCTCTGCTTAGGAGGGAAGTGCATCTTGTGGGGTCCCTGGGATTTTTGGCCTCTGCCCTCCTCCAGCATTCAATTCCTTCGGGCCACTCTAATTCTTTGGGGCTCATTATTTTAATACAGTCTGACAGCCAGAGAGGTGGGGGCACAATCATATCTCTCTCTATCAGTGGTTTTCAACCTTCCTAATGCTGTGAGCCTTTAATTCATGTTATAGTGACCACCCCCAACTGTAAAATTATTTTTGTTGCCACTCATACGCGCATTTTTGCTCCTGTTATCTGTTATAAATATTTTTGGAAACAGAGGGTCTGGCAAAGGGGTTGCAACCCACAGGTTAGGAACCACTGCTTCAGACATTTGCTCTTGCTAGGCTAGCTGCAGCCTAAGCCTGGCTTTAGCCTAAGGGCTGACTGCTGTCTGCTGAGGCCCTAAACCACCCTGCAAACAGAAATAAGGCTGGAGCCGCCAAACTTGTAGGACTCCTTGCTACAAACCCTCTCCGCACAGCCAGGGCTTAGAGACATGGACACGCATGGTGGCTTATCCCCCTGACTTTCTTTGCTCTCAGGCCTCCTCTGTATTCCTCCTGCCTTGGTTTCCATGGGAACTTTCTGTGACTGTTTTCTTGGTCACAGATTTTTGCCTTGGGCCTCTCTGGGCCTCATCAATGGAAGAAGCAGCTTGGTCCTTGAGTGACAAGGTGGCAAGTCTCCTGCAGACACGGGGAGACTAGGAGAGACTTGGGTAACCCAGGGATTTGCAGAGTGAGTCTACCATCTTCTCCAAGCAAGCCCGTATATCTATCTAGAAGACTTCCATATAGGTGAATGTAAACAAAAACTCCTGCTAGCCTAATTGATTTCTTTTCTGTCTATTTAAAACACACACGTGCTCACACAGAGATATACACAGACACGTACGCTATACATAACATACATATACACACACCTCAGTGTACTCACACATGTACATGCACACACACACATTCACATATACACATATATACACATACATACACATAGACACATAAACACACATACATACACACACCACACCACATATATCATACATATGCAAACATGTACACATACAACACATGCACGCACATACATTATACCTTTTTTTTGTACTTTGATCTCAACAAATCTTGCAGGGCACTTGGGGAAAAGGTAAGCAGTTGTGAAGCCCACAGATTAACCCTCCAAGGGTCAGTGACCTCAGAGCCCCTGCCATTTGTGTGATACTAAAAACCCTTAGAAAAGCAGCTGGGAGGCCACAGGATTAACTTTATTAGTTTCTCAGGGAAGGAGTTGACTATTGGCTTTCTGGACCGGGGGACCCCGTAGAAGAGCAATTATGTGTCGGCGGCTCCCTTTATTCTTCTAGTGTTTAGGAACAGGGGATGGTCTGAATTATCCCCCCTGCAGATGGATGCCCCAGCAAGTGGAGCTGGTATGCAAAGGTCTAGAAGTCAGGACCTGGGCTCTTGAGGCTTCCTGCTGTTTCTATAAAGGGGAAGTTTTGCCCTCCCCCACAGTGAAGGCATGTGGAGGCCATTAATCTGGTCCCAAGATGTCTGGGTAGCTTAGCATTAAGAGGAGAGAAAAAAAATCTCCCCTCCCCTCAGCCCAAGACACCGAATATTTGAGTCAAGAGCATCCTCCTTGCTGACCACGTGCTGTAGAGTGAGCAGGTCAGTGAAATGCCCTGCTCTCCCCGGGGCCTCTCTCTTCTGAATCCGTGGGACGCTAAAGTCATCTCATGAAGTGAAGATTGCCAGCACGCCACTCAGGCCGTGTATTGGTCACATACCTGCAGAAGAAGACGTTGTATGCGATCTCCCCTGTCCTAAGAAAGGCAAGTGTCTTACCTGGCTGCCAAACCCCTCATGTGTCTGGTAAATACATATGTACATGCACAGGCATGTGTACAACGTATGTGGATGCCCCAGCCTACAGTCTCTGGAATGCCTGGTTTGGGAGAGCCAGGGATCTGGTGTAAGTAGCTACTTCCTGGGGTCTGAAAAGCTCATACGGTCCTTCTCTCCGTTGAGTCCCTGCCATAACCCATCCCAAGAGGATGTGGAGAGTTTTAAACACGGTGTCTCATAGGCAGGTGTGAACAGGTTCACTTCCTAGACGCTTTTCTGACCAATCAGTGTGATCAGAACTCCTCCATGTGCTCAAAGGTGTGCAAGCTTGTGTGCCCACGTACAAGTGTGTGTGTGTGTATGTATAAGTGCCATGTCCACACAAGCCAGGGACATCAGATACCCTGAAACGTTACTGATGGTTAGGAGCCACCTTGGTGTTGGGAGCTAAAGCCTGGGTCCTCTGCAAGAACAGCCAGTGGTTCTTCCAGGCTGAGCCATCTCTCCAGTCTCAAGTCTCCCTTCCACTCTTCTATCACCATGAATAAAATTCACTCTTTCTCCCTACCACAGCCAATGTTTATGTTATGTATGTACATACATGTAGGTGCACATACATAAACATGCCACAGGCTTAAGTGGCTAATATTTGACAGACTCAATGATCCGTCAGCCCTAACATGCCATCTCAGTGAGATGCAGTAACCTTTTTAAATGTCCCCCAAGACAGTGAAGCCCACACTTCTTGGGCTCCTTTGGAAGCCAAGCAAGGTGATTTCCTGGCAGATCGATGGACCCCTCCACTCTCTTTTATTCTGCCTTAAAGAAAACCACTGCTTCTCCCTGACCCAGGACTATTTACATTTACAAAGTCACCTCCATGTTTTCTGTCCTGTTTGGAAGTTGTCAACAGCTCTTCCTTGGGTATAGATCCCCCCCCCTTCTCTGTTGCTCTTCTTACCCTCGCTCTCAGAAGTGATAGACCGTGTAATTCTCACACGTCAAGGTTCTAAGCCCAAGCCCTCCGGCACTGCCTGTGGTTCTGAAGAATGTAAAGGGAAGGCTGTACCCATCAAGTCCCTCTTGCTCCACCCTGTGCCTCTGTCTCACCGAAGCCCCCCATGCTGTCTGCCAAGTCCGGTCCCCGAGGATACCCCTCCTTCCCTGGGGTGTCCCAGAGCTTGGAATCGGCCTCATTTTCTCCAGAAGGGGGATCAGATTTTCCCAGCCGTCTTTGAGATTATCTTTATTCTTCAAGGAGCTCCAGTGGCCAGAGCCTCTGTGCATCCTGCCAAGTGCCCTGGGATCTTGGAAATCTGCCCAGGGGCTCAGTGGAGGCCTCTACTCCTCCAGACAGCACACAGTTATGAAAGAAAACGTGAGTCTTGGCTCCCAGGCCTAGCAAATACACTGTGGGCACCTGGAGCCAGATCTTGGAAAGTTGAGTGTAAACGGCTTTGCTCGTTATGTGTTTGTATGCCGAGTTATGGTGTTTAAGAGTGCAGGCTTCCTACATGTACTTACATCTGGGTGGTTTATGCATGTGTGCAGCATGGAGGTACTCTTTGTATGTATGTGCTTTGGCATAGGAGGGTTGTATGTATGTATGTGTTGGACTTCTGTGTGCACATGTAAGCATGTACTGTGTGTATGCATGTGTGAGTTTCGTGTATGTTTGTCTGTGTGTGATTGTTCAATGAATATGTTTCCATATATACACTTGACTGTGTGACAGGGTGTGGATGTGCCGTGGTAATGGACTTCTGTTCTTACTGGGTTTCTGTTTGAAAAACAATATCAATTATTGTACATGTACCTGAGTGTATACCCATGCACTATGTGTGTGTACTTGACTGTATGTCTATGTGCCATGTGTGTGTCTATGCCCTTTGTGTGTGCACCTGAGTGTGTGTGTGCACCTGAATATGTGTCCTTGTACTGTGTGTGTACCTGAGTGTGTCTCTGCACCATGTGTGTATACCTTAGTGGGTGTCTATGTACTTTGTGTATGCACCTGAGTGTGTATCTATATACCATGTGTGTGCACCTGCGTGTGTGTTCATGTACTGTGTGTGTACCTGAATGTGCGTGCACCAGTGTGTGTACCTGAGTGTGTGTCCATTTACTGTGTGTACCTGAGTGTGTGTCTGTGCACTATGTGTATATACCTGAGTATGTATCCACACCTATGTGTGTATACCTGAACGTGTGTCTGTATACCATATGTGTACACCTGAGTGTGTGCTCATTCACAGTGTGTATACTTGAGTGTGTGTCCATGCACTATGTGTGTACTTGGTACCTAAAGAGGCCAGAAGAGGTCATCATTGGATCCCCTAGAACTAGAGTAGCAGGCAGCTGTGAACCACCAAATGGACTCGGAGAATCAAACCCAGGTCCTCAGGCAGGACTTTTAAACCGCTGCCTCATCCTCTCTCCAGCTCCTTTTCTCTGGTTTTCCAAACTGCCTCTCCTTTCCCTTACCTCAACAAAAGTCGACTAATATAAAATGCCACAACTCCCTTCAGAGTTTAAGCCCGGCAATCAGCTCAGAAGCCCCGATCTATCTACTTTCTGAGATGCCCACAGTTGACCCAGCTCCTCTCCTGGGACCACACCTGTCCCTGTGTCCTCATGATTCAAGGTGAAAAACAGTGCCTGGGCAGGACCCCGGGCCATGTGCCATCACTGGGGGCAGCGGCTGTGTTTTCTCACGAGTCCCATCCCGGCAGATGTTAGCTAGTCTGGGAGTCTGGGCATCTCCCTAGAATGGCTTCTTGCTTTCATTGAGCTTCCTGTAGCTGAGGTTCTTAAAAACATACTTTTCTTCTAATTCCAATTAGAAAAATCATTTTGTTTTCTTTCTCTAGGAGTGTGTGTGTGTGTGTGTGTGTGTATAATACTTGTATATATAATATATATTCAGATATTATGTATGTATATAATATATACATTCACATATTATATACATATATAATATTATATGTATCTATGCATATCTACATATATTTTACTTATTCTTTCAGAATTTCATACAGTGTATTTTTTATCATGTTTACCAGCTCCTCCCCACACCTCCTCCTATATTCACCCCCACCTCCCTCTTAACTTATGTCATCATCACTTCTTTTCCTCTTCTCCTCCTTCTCTTGAAGCTCAGTTTTCTTTGAGGTTATGGCTCCTGGCGGGTCAACCATGCTTCAGTGAATGGCCCCGTGCCCAGGAGCTTATGAGCAGCAGAAAATGTAGTCTATCTAAAGATGTTTTCAACATCCCCACCTTCTGCTTATTTGAGCTTTTTTGATAGGGAGACAGTTTTCTCCTTCGACCATGTGGGTTCCAGGGATTGAACTCAGGGCATCAGACTTGGCAGCAAGTGCCTTTATCCGTGGAGCCATCTTGCCAGCCTAAGCTTTTACCTTTTAGTTCTAAGTAGTTGGGGGTTTTCATTTCCTTCATACACCTTTAAATTGGGTCATTTAGATGTATCATGGATTACAAAAGCCATAGGGTTACATGATGTTGAATAACAATGCACATGACTCCCTGAGAGTGAGTTTCCCAGCCTACCCTCAGGGAAATGTTCAAGTTTCAGGTGCGGGCAGTTGTTGATCATGCTGTTAGTAGAGGGGAGGATTTATGATTTTTAAGGTAACATCTGAATTTTCAAAGTTTACATAGAAATTTTGCTATGCTTGTATTATCTGCTAAAACATGATCTATCTTTATGATTTATTCTCTATACAGAATGTGTTTGTAAATGTGAATTTGGATAATGTGATAATTGGTTTTATTGTCAATTTGACACGATCTTGGATCACATGGAAAGAAAGCCTCCATGAGACATTGTCTAGATCAGGTTGGCCTGTGTATATATCTTTGGAAGATTGTCTTGATTATATTAATTGATGTAGGAAGACCCAGCCTACTGTGGGCAAAACCATTCCCTAGGCAGTAGGTCCTGGATTGCTAAAGAGTGGACAAAGCCGTCTAAGCACTAGTGTGCATATATTAATTTGTCGCTCTCCATTCTTGATGATGGCTGTCATAGGATCAGCTGCTTCAAGTTCCTGCCACCCTAGCTTCCCAAAATAATGAACTATGACCTGGAATTGTGAGCTAAATAAGTCCTTTGTCCCTTACGTAGTTTTTGTTTGGGTATTTTATCACAGCAACAGGAAACAAAACTAAGAAATGAATGAACGATGGCTTTTCAAATGACTTGCATGTTGACATTTTATATTTTGAGAAGAACAGCATTTTAAGAAAAATTACTCAGGGGACTAGTGAGATGCATCAGTTGGTAAACTGTACAAGCATCAGGATCTGAATTCAAATCCCTTATATTCACACAAAAAGTCAGGTAGGACGGGGTGGTATATAATCTCAGGACTGGGGAGGAGAAACAGCAGATCCTTAAGACACTCTCAGCAGCCATCCTAGCCAACCAGTGGACTCTAGTGGGAGACCCTGCCTCAAAAAAGTAAGGTGGAGCAATAGAGGAAGACACTAAACTTCAACAACCTGTAGCTTCCATATGCACCTGCATGTATTCCCCCCAAACACACATACAACCAGATACATTCACATGAGCATGCGCGCGCGCGCGCGCGCGCGCGCGCGTGTGTGTGTGTGTGTGTGTGTGTGTGTGTGTGTGTGTGTGTGAAAGAAAGAAAGACTATCCATCTCAAATGTGTCCTAAACTTTCATCACTTTATTGAATGGAGCCAAGAAAGCCCCCACAATGGCTGTTTTTGAGACAGAGCCTCTCACTGGCCTGGGACTCATTGAGAAAGCTAAGCTGTCTAGGTAGCCAGCCCCAGTAATCCCCCTGCATCCACCTCCCCAGTGCTGAGATTACAAGTATGAACCACTAGCTTCTGCAAATTTAATTTTTTGTCAAGTATAGGTTGTGGTGATCAAACTCAGGTCCTCACACTTGCAAGAGAATTGTTACTGAGAGTTCTTGCCTCGCTCTCGAAAGTTTTCCTAAAGGAGAGATGCCAGGAGACGTGTCCCCCACCCCCTCCACATGCATCTTTTGTATTCTTCTGTCACTCTAGAGCTTGCTCTCTGTGGGATTGTTTTATTTTGAGATCGGGAGCATAGATATTCTCAGAGATCTAATGCATAAATATCCATAATGTTTTGCCCAGCTCATTAAATGAGATCAATGTAGGGAAACATGTGGGCTTGCCTCTGTAGTATCAGGGTTTAACTGTTCAGAGTAATTTTCCATTATAATTTTGTGTTCTAAATAAATAGAACCAGCTTCCCTCTAGAAACGCTTGTCTAAGTGCTCTACAATGCGTGTTTAAGTGGCTTTGGTGAGATTACTAATCATACCCCTGCCCTGGATAAAATAGAATTGTTTGTGAGTTTTGCTCCTTCGATGGGAAGAGGCTAAATTTATAGAAGTAGACGCATGCCCTTGATAGTGAATTTAAATAGGTGCATATGTAAACAGATACTTACTCATTTAGAGACACAGTCATCGGGGAGCTTTGTGTGAGAATGGTTTCTCTGCTCTGCCTCCTGTTCTGTGGTAGGGGAATGAAGCAGACAACCCAGGTCCATTTCCTAACCCAGTGTCTCTACTTGAGTAATTACACAAAGCAGACATCCCAGCTGGGACTCTATATTTAAACCCGAGTTACTGTTTCCAACCAGACCATTCTTTAAGATAGGTTAATAAGTCAAGCCTGTTATTTGGCTCTACAAGTTAAATGCCAAATACGCATCTTTTTTTTTTTTTCTTTTCTTTCTTTCTCAAATACATAGCTATTTACCCAAATGGTCTTTCACTATTGTTTCTATGCTCAGGGATAAAGCAAGCCAACTGAGATTAAAAAAAACCATCCTGGCCAGCCATCTGTTTGACCCTATGCTGCCTTGGTAGTATTTCCGCTCCCTCACAGCAGGGCGCACATGGGAAGTGCCAATCATTAGGCAAAAGGCCTAAGGACCCAGCTTTGTTGTGAAATGCTAGAAGATAGGGACCCACATCTGTCCCCTGCAGAAGGCAGGGGTTGGGACTGACTTCAAGGCTCAAGTCAAAGGGGGCTTCTTAAGAGCGTGTGGTCCACGGATGCTTTAGCTGTCGGTTGTGCATGGAAGGATTTCATTCCATCTCCACTCTGGCCTCTTTCCAGGTTGGCATGACAAGCTTCGGACTTAAAGCCCTGGAAATCAGAAACCACCCAACCTTGAAGAGAAAAGGATGAGTTGGATTTAAAAGAAGAGGAATTCAAGTAGAGAAGGGGAATACTCTCTCTCTCTCTCTTTCCTTCCCTTCCCTCCCTCTTTCCTTCCTTCTCTCCTCCTTAGCATGTTCTTTCCATTCATAGAAACCTTTCTGCAACATGTTGTCACTGATTATATAGCATCTGGCTTATTATATTCAACAAAGGATGAGGCTCAATTGGAAGTTAATGCTATGTTGAACTTTGACCCCTTCGATCGAGCTTCATATAGTATCATTCTGCTGTTCAGAGACTACTTTGAGACTTAGCTGGGTTGAATTGTTTAGGCAAAGCTAACCCACCATGAATAATGGGGGGGGGGGTGTGGATTGGGCATTCCTTCCCTTTTCTTCGGCTCCTTCCTGGGAGAGACCAAAGAAACTCAGGGATTGCACCCCAGGGTTTATGGCCCCCATATTAGCCTCCAAACTGACTGTGTACAACTCTGAAGTGGAAATAAAGTTTTCCCCCCTCCAGGTGGGGGCTTCTCTCCTCCCACAGGTTCCTTTGTGCCCTCCCCTGGGCCTTTTGCAATTAGGTCTCTTGGCTGTTTCTTGTCTTCATAGAGTCCAGGAGTCCCTTCTCCTGTTTCAAACACTGTGTCAGCCTCTTTATCCTTGTGCTTGGGTTACGGCCCATCTGCTTAATTCCTTCCTTCTGTAGCTCTGTAGCGGATATGCTAACTTAAAAGTGGCTTTCAGGGGTTTTTTTTTGTTTTTGTTTTTTTTTTTTCATCTGAGTTCACAGAATGCTACTTGATGCTGTGTATTGCCCAGCATGAAGAAGTCCGAGGTGAGACCAGATGTGTAATCTCTCCTCAAACACAAACCTGGCACGAAGCCCCCCCCCCCCAAAAAAAAAAAACCTCACTACACTCTCCTGTTCTCCTCACACCTCCACGCATCTGGCTTCTCTGCCTTCGGGATTTTCATCAGCTGTCTGGAGACCTTCTCAGAGATTCTCAGACATCTCTTGACACCAGATCCTTAAAGGACCAGATGTAAGTTCTCTGCGGCACGAAGAGACCATCAGGCATCCGTACGGAGGACGACAGGGCATCTTTGAGGTTAACTCTCTTATCTCTCGAAGGTAGAGAAGGCACCTCAGTAACCTGCAGGGAGAGTCTAGTCAGGAATAACCTACTGCTACAATTTCAGGATTCCATGTATGGGTCTGGAGCTCACTGTTTGCTTTCTATGAAGCCCTGGGTTCCTCGCCCAGCATCACCCCCAACAAACGATAAATTAGAAATAACTTCCAAGTAGTAGAAAACTCAAGTTCTCTGGAATAGAAAGCCAGACTGATAATTTATCAGGCGATATTGTTTTGGTCCATCATTAGCAAGTATGATAGTGGTGTGGAGCCCTCATATAGACATGTGTCTGCCACTGAAGTGACCTTGCCTGATGGCTTGTCTGTCTCCCCCCTGGGACACATATCCTCCCCATATTGTGTCTGAACCATCCCTGTTTAAGCAACCCCAGTTGTCTTATTTTAATAGAATTCATCATTAAAAAATAAAATGACCAAGTGGCTTAGAACTATCCGAAATAACTGTTTTTAATTGTGTTTTTAATTGTGTTCCCATCACAGTGTATGTGATATGAACCCAACCAATACTAAGAAGGATGGGAGGCAGAGATAGGAGAACCTGGCATACGCAGTGGCCAACAAGAGAGCTTTTCTTAGACAAGATTGAAGATGCAAACCGACACCTGCAGTTGTCTCTGACCTCTGTGTGTCTGCCACGTATGCTTGCCCCCCCCAGACACACGCGCACACACACACAGTGGGGGAGAGGTGTAAAAAATGTGTCTTCTCATCTGAGTCATTCTTTATATATTAAAATCATGACTGATGGACCCTAAAGAAAACTTTCATATGCTCAAAGATTTAGTATCTGCCTGACCCAGTTCTGGATCAGACTGGCCCTGGGGGAGTGGGAAGAGACCTCGCATAAAGGGGAAAGCCACACATCTGCTTTGCCCGGCTTGTATACGAACACTGCCACTCAGCATGCTACAGAATTACTCTTCCAGATATCTGCAAGCCGCTCCTTTCATGCCTGCCGATGCCACACGCCTCCATTCAAATTGCAACTACTGCAGTTTTACATATCATATCAGATCGTATCAAATCGTATCAAAATTACATATCAGAATGGCTGAAATCTGGAACGATGACAACACCCTCAAAGGCCAGTGAGGATGTTGGAACCATGGTGACGCTGGTGCGTTGCTGGTGCGACTGTAAAACAAGTGGGACACATTCAAAACAGTTTATCTGTTTCCTCGGGGCCGAGCACAGATGTGTCAGGATGCGCACCAGTCACTTGCCTGGGCGTTCATGCACACCATTTGAAAACACAAAAATGCCCAAATGGTTTGGTCAGCTTTAGTTATAACTGCAAAGCCAAGGAAGCCAGGACATTGGTCCTTCAGCGGGCGGGTGGCTAGGCACATCCTGGTGCTTCCATGATGGAACAGTACTGAGCTGTAACAAAGATGTACGTTATCATATCACGTACACAGAGACATGGTAGGATTCTAAATACATATTGCTGAGGGAGAAAAGCCACTATGAAGTGTGGCAACAATGAATGGATGATTCTAATTCTCTGGCATTCTACAAAGGTGGAATTACAGAAGGAATAAAAATGGCCAGTGGTTTCTGGGGTTTTGGGGGTGCTCTCTCCCATCAAAGAGATAAAGCATGAGGTGTTCTCAAGGGGTGTAACAATTCTGTGAAGATGGACACACAGTTGCACATATCTGTAAAAACCTGTAGAATATATGACATTGTGTGAGCCTTGGCGTAAAGTACGGGCATTCGTTGATGATACATCAGAGTTGGCTTATCAATGGCAGCTTAAATAGTTCAATAATTTAAGATGATTAAAATTGAGAAAGTGTGTGTGTGTGTGTGTGTGTGTGTGTGTGTGTGTGTAAGTAGCCATATTGAAGGTTTTTATTCTTCCCATCTAATTTCCCTACAACAATATGATGGGAGACATGACTGAGCACTTAAGAGCCTTGGCTGCTCTTGCAGAAGACCTGGGTTCGGTTCCCAGCACCCACGTGGCAGGTCCCAACTGTCTGGAACTCCAGTTTCCGAATACTTATTGCTCTCTTCTGGCCTCTCTAGGCTCCTGCACTCACATGCGCGTGTGCTTTCCCAGACATGCACACATACACATACACATAAATAAAAACAAAATCTGCTTTTAAAGAAAGTATATTCAATTTTTAAATTAGCATTTATTTGTTCCTTTCTATGTCTGTGTGTGTGGACCTCAGAGGACAGTTGTGGGAGTCAGTTCTCCCCTTCCATCTTGTGGATCTCAAGGATCGAGCTCAAGTCATCAAGCTTGGCTGTAGGCACCCTTACCCACTAAACCATCTTGCTGTCCCAAGTATATTCATCTCTCACAAGCTCCCACCCTCTCAACTGCCCTCACTCTTCGGCTCATCCTCGATTCTCTGAAGAGCTGTTAACTCTTCCTCTTGTTTAAAATGCATTGTGAGTTGTTTGTGACAAACTGCTTGATGTCTTGGGCACTTGTGTGTCTCGCGTGCGTACAATAGAGCTCAGCACACTGTAGGTACTCAGCAAGGGTTGCAGAATAGGGAGGGAGGGAAGGAGGGGGAGAGAGAGAGAGAGGGAGGGAGGGAGGGAGGGAAGGAGGGAGGGAGAGAGATCAGAGCATGAGTCCTCTTGGCTTCCCCCGCTTCACCTCACCCCGCATAAACTGAGTTATCTGCTAAAAGCCATTGGTTATACTCAGACTACATGCGTGCGCACACTCCTTTCGCTTTGCCTTTCAGCGATTATGATTTTCTTTTACTTACTTTCCTTTTTTTTTTCTCTGCAGCAAAGATGAAATCCATCCTAGGGTCTTAGGATTTATGAACTGTTACCCAAGTCTTTTCGCACGATGTCAGGGAGGAGCCCAGGCGTGGCTCCGCTTAGAAGTGCCTGCACAGAGGGACTTTGCGTAATTCCCCCGATTCTGTAAGGGTGTTGGCGTGGGGGTGGGGTAGGGGACTGAAATGATCAGCCCGAGGTCCTTAAGGATGGTTTACTTAAGCACTTAAGGTTCTTCTCCCTCTTTGAGGGTCCCTCCAGGGCAGTCTGGATTTTCACATCTGGAAGGTGAATTGGAGTCCTTCCATCTCCCTGCTTATTTTCAGAGCCCCCTTTGAGTGTGTCTGTGTCCAGGGGTCCCAGCTTCAAAGCTCTGGTCAACATCCTCCCATCAGCCCTTGGTCTCATCCAGGGAAGAATGCCAGACCCATCTAGGCTTTTTACCTCTGCAGGCAAAGCAGGGATCATGTTTCACAGGATGGGCCTTTCAAGTTCTGGAAGGGCGGCTTGTGGGCCCAGGGGGCCGGGAGGCTGGCCTCTCTCCTGGCCTAATCATTACCTTAAGGTCTCTGCTGCTGTGCCTGGAGTGGATCCTGAGGCAATCTGAGATTTCTCTGCACTTGTCTGTGAAGGGTTGCAGCCCAGAGCAGTCAGTCCCCCGATGATCCTGCAAGGCTACTCTCTCTGCAGTAGCTACTCTCTGCCGGGTTAGAGAGAGGACAGGAACTCAGAGACCACACAGGCCTGCAACTCAGGGTGATCCCAGACACAGGGTCTGCTGCCCCCTCCACAAAAATGACTTCCCTGGGCGGCATGAAGGACAGCTTTAGTCCCCTGCTTGCCCCCAAAGTTCTCTTCCACTGCTTGGTCCCAGCATATAGCACTTTTTCGTGAGAGTCCCAGCAGCAGGGCCTGGCGTTCTCTACATGTCCCATAAGTAGCCCTATTGGGACAGACCTTCAACCCACACAGCAGGAGGGCCACCTTGCTTGAGGCTCAGAATCCAGCTGTCTAGACAAGTGGAGACCTGGCAGGTGAGGGTGTGGGGGCTGTCACGCGTCTACACTTTCTGAAGTCTTCACCTCCTGTCCCCCCCAGATCCAAACGGTATTTCATCTAATCTGCTTCACAATGTCTACCTGAGGCTTTTCATTCTAAGCTGTTTGGTGTTCCGTTAAAGAAAAGAAAAAAAAAAAAATCAAAGCTCGTTCGAGTTGCCATGAGATGCCAGGGGTATTTTGTGTAGACTCTGGAGAGCTGTTACAAATTCTTCCAGTTGTTCTTTCTGTGATCAAAAATACTCTAACCGAAAGCAACTTAGGAGAAGAAAGGGTTTATTTCAGTTTACAGCTTAGAGTGCACCACCGAGGGAAGTCAGGGCAGGGACTTAAGCTGTAACTGTGGGGGTTGCTCCTTCCTAGCTCCTACTCACAGTTTCCTGCTCATATAGCTTGCTTGTACAGCCTAGGACTGCCTGCCCAGGAAATAATGCCACCCACAGTGGACTGGATCCTCTTACATCCATGGCCAGTCTCACTCTGCCCCCCAAAGACACGCCCACAGGTCAGTTGTTCTGGAGTTTCCTAATGGAGGCTGTGCCTCTCAGATGACTCTAAATTGTGTCAAATTAACAATTGACAGATAACCAGGCGCAAGTCAACCCGGAAACATAATAGACTCACATAGAAGAAAAGCAAAGACCTCGTATAGTAGATGTCTCAACAAAAAGTCCATCTGCTCACACTGCTCTAAACTTGTGGGTCCAGCAAAGATGGCGGGCTGGGGACAGTGCCGGGGGTCTGTTGTTCCTGTGTTGTTTGAGATGCTTGCCCTGTGTATCTGCTTGGAAAGGTCAGGCCACCAGATCGCTTTGTTCCTTGTCCTGATTATTGGGCACTGCTCAGTAGACATGTTTGCTTGGAAAAGAGAAAGGGAAATATCCAAGGGTGACCGTTGACCTCAGTGGCCGCTTAGGTCCAGGTGTTTTATTTTACTTTAAAGTTCCTTAAGCAGAGACTGAAGGAAGGGCACTCCAGCCTGATATAGCTGTCTCCTGAGAGGCTCTGACAGTACCTGACTAATACAGAAGTAGAGGCTCACGGCCATCCATTGAACTGAGTACAGGGTCCCCAATGAAGGAGTTAGAGAAAGAACCAATGGAGTTGAAGGGTTTGCAGCCTCTTGGGACGAACAACAATATGGACTGACCAATGCCCTCAGAGCTCCCAGGGACTCAACCACCAACCAAGGACTATACATGGCGGGACTGATTGTTCTGGCAGCATGTGTATAGCAGAGGATCGCAAAGTCAGTCATCAATGGGAGGAGAGGCCCTTGACCCTGTAAAGGTTCTGTGCCCCAGTGTAGGGGAATGACAGGGCTGATAAGTGGGAGAGGGTGGT
>JADRCC010570921.1:0-10501 GCA_019843855.1 Hylomyscus alleni
TTAGTTTATAAAGTTGTCTTGAGTTGAGTCCAAGTTACCTCAGTGTCACCCTTTTACAGATTAGGAATTTTCTTATAAAATTAATAAGTCCTGGGCAATCACTGTCCATGCAGTCTCGGCTATGATATGTATATGTCTTGATTAATATATTATTGACCAATGAGATATATCTTGATTAATGTATTATTGACCAGTGAGATATAATATTGTCATTCATTTTAGAACAATGCAAGTTTTCAGCTTCTTACTCCAACCAATATTTAGAAACTTATAGGGCCCTTATAGTAGTTAATGAGACTTATGCTTACCCTCAAAAGAGAGACTCCATCACTCACTGTGCAGCAGCAGGAGAGATATCAAAATATAAATTTGATTGACTATATTAAGACATAACTACTTACACTCTCATTTATAAAATTAATAATGCTATCAAATCCTAATTTAAAGTCATTTTAATGTCACTCAAGAAGCATTCCTTCTTTTGACCTATTTAATCTTTACATTTTATCTACTGCTTAAAAATTATCATAGACAACATAATGATGTACTTCAAGGTATATGAAATGTTTTTACAGAACTCTGGCATACCAGAATCTTAATATTGAGCAACTATGAGCCAAGGATCTCACTTTATAATGTAATAAATTGAGAGATGTTTCAGTTTTACTCAATCAAATCTCTTATCGCTTAGGATACAAATGAAAGATTTATCATACTTATGATTTCAGCTTCTAGAAAACAGTGCATGGGAAACTGAAATAGAATATTTTGATATCCCAGTGTCAAAATCCAGGACTCCTCATATAGATGTGGACTAAATTTAATAAATCCTGTTGAACTTGAATTAATGTTTTTTATAAAACTCAATGTATTCAAACATGCACAATAAATGAAAATGTGATCACTGATATGAGAAGAATCACCTTGAATTAAGTAATCATGACTGCAAAACAAGGCTAAAATGTATTGAAAATTGAAAATGATTGTGATATAAGAGTGAATGATTATGTTACAAGTTCATTTATTTGTTTGGTTAGTTTTACATTACATTTTAATCACAAAGTTGTCCCCTCCCTTTCTTCCCTCCATACCTTCCCATACACTTCTCCTCATTCCCCTTCAAATCACCAGTGTTCTATAACTATATTTACTATAATTTTATTGCATATATGTATATATATACTATATATATTTTATTGCACATATATGTATATATGTTATATCTTTCATTGTGAGGGAAAGGCAGGCAGGTTTTAGTCTACTAATTTGCCTTGAGTTGTTGACTTGACAGTTACTGTCACTGGTCACTGTCACCAATTTACAGATTAGGGATTTTCTTATAAAGTTACTAAGTCCTGGGTAATCACTGTCCATGTGATATTGATATATGTATACATGTGCATATACATATATATATGTATAAATACACATACACATATATGTTTTAGGTTCCATAATTGTCTTTCTGAATCTGTATTACCTCACTCAGAATGATTTTTCCTAGTTCCAGTTATTTGCCTGAAAATTACATGATGTCATTTTCTAATGAATGAGATTTCACAGTATAAATGTAGCATATATATAATATATACATAAATGTACCATATATCTGGTATATTTTTGTATGTGTGTGCCTGTATGCAATTCTATTCATTGATGGAAATCTGGGTTGTTTCAAGTTGCTGGCTATTTTGAAAAGAGCAGCAATGGTTGAGCAAGTAACTCTTTGGTAAGATAAACTCTTTTCTTTGTGTGTGTTTTAAACATATGGTCTTATTTTATCTTTTAATGTTAAACATAATCCATATCTCAATCTTGAATGAAATACAAAGTATATAAACCCATGGGAAGTTCTGTGCACAAATACAAGTTATAGAAATCTGGCTTCAAATATAAATACACAAATTGTCATGATCACACAGGTTGCAACAGCTTGTTTGCTTTTTCTATTGTGTTTTTTTAAAAAAAACATAGAAAACTATTTCAATGCACATTCAACTGCTATAACAAGGGTCATGATCTTGTGTCTTTACACCATACTTTGTGAAGTACAAAGCATCACAAGAGGTATTTATTATTATTATTATTATTATTATTATTATTATTATTATTGGAAAGAAAATCACTAAGACTGTAGAGGCTACCATATAAATATTCATGTTATAATATGGTAACAAAAGTAGTTCTGTTCACTGAGGACTTGGGAATAAGCAACCAAGGACATGGCAGTTAGTGCTAGTTCAAAGAGCCCAGGCAATGCAAGTAAAAGTAGCTAAGGAACTGGAGTGTTCTAAATTCCTATTGCGAGCCTAGCACAGACTTGGCCTGAAAGACTCTTAAGGCAACCAGGATTGAGTGCATTTGGTCCCAGAAACACAGATTCTGACCTCCCCTCAACATGCTGTGTCAACACATCAGCTCAGATTGTCCATTACTATGGAGGGAAAAATGATCATTATGTATAAAAGATGATTTAGGGCAATCAGGATTCTGTGAGATTTCAGAACACCTTATTGCCCGTGAGCAATACATTTCCTTAACAGGACCTCTCCTGAGCAGCAAATGGAGATAAAAAGCAAACACTTGAGGCAGTCTCAATGATTTCCTCTGCCCACTCTCCTCTCCATGCCTTTTTAAAAATTTATTTATTTTTATTAGATATTTATTTAGATTTCAAACGATATTCCCTTTCCCGGTTTCCCATTTTAACAAAAACCCTATTCCCTCCCCTCTTCCTCTGCTCACTAACCAGCCCTCTCCTCTGCTTCCTGGTCCTGGCATTCCCCTACACTGGGGCATAGAACCTTCACAGGACCAAGAGCCTCTCCTTCCACTGATGACCAACTAGGCCATCCTCTGCTACATATGCAGCTGGAGCCATGAGTCCAACTATGTGTAATCTTTGGTGGGTGGTTTAGTCCCTGGGAGCTCTGAGGGTACTAGTTAGTTCATATTGCTGTTCCTCCTAAGGGGCTACAAACCCCTTCAGCTCCTTGGGTCCTTTCTCTAACTCCTTCATTGGGGACCCTGTACTCAGTCCAATGGATGGCAGTGAGCCTCTACTTCTGTATTAGTTGGGCACTGTAAGAGCCTCTCAGGAGACAGCTATATTAGGCTCCTCTCCATGTCTTTTATGGGACTGAACAGGACTCTGTTGAGAATGATAGGAATACGCCCACACACACACACACACACATATATATATATATATATACAAATCCAAGGTGACTAAGCAGAGCTGAGTTTCTTTTATGGCTCTTTAAATCACTGAAGCATCCCATGATAATTGCTTCTGACAGGACTGCTTTCCTGTGAAAGCCACATTCGGATTGACCTGCCTGCCCCAGCATCTGTGAGGGTAATGGGGAAGGCAAGGGGACCAGCTGAGGGGCTGCAGAGAGGCATAGTCAGGAGCCATGAGTCTTGGTGTGTGAGCTGAGGGCCAAATGTGTGGTCCAAACTGAGAGCTCCAAGGAATGAGCTCCCTTTTGGCAGACAGAGGACTGGTCCCAGTTTAGTCAACAGATCACCACAGCAGGATCCTGGGACAATGTGCACTGAGACAGACTTGCAGAATGGCATGGAGCAGGAAAAGGTAAGGTGGGGATGACAACAAAGGAAAAGGGAATGTGACTGCCCAACCCTGTGCCTTGTTACAGTCCAAAAAGGAGTGACTGAACGTTAGAATGGAGGACACCAGCAGAACTGTCCAACTTGTTTATGGTTCGTGCGTGCATGCGTGTGTGTTTCTGTGTATATGTGTGTGTGCGTGTGTGTGTGTGTACACGTGCATACGTCTTGGTTAAATATGCTATGGTTTAAGTCAAAGCACATCACTTAATACCTCTGTCTGTCCATTTACAGATGCCACATAAAGCTGTCCTTGCTCTTGTTCGAAATGGCTACATAATGATCTTGGCACAGAAAAAAACACAGGAAGAAGGGCTCACAGCAGCCTGGCCATGAGTCATTTTTGTGTACATGTAATACAGGCAGGAGATGACCCC
Source organism: Hylomyscus alleni (assembly GCA_019843855.1). Lineage (NCBI taxonomy): Eukaryota > Metazoa > Chordata > Mammalia > Rodentia > Muridae > Hylomyscus > Hylomyscus alleni. Next base: position 4,008 of record JADRCC010570921.1, read on the forward strand.
AATCCTATGACAGGTCAAGTAGGAACTCCCTCCTATGCATACCAGCAGCATGGCTTTCATTGGGTTGTCTTCCAGAATTGTGGAAAAAAAAGGAGAACCAGCTCTCTTCCTGAAAGCTTCAGCTCTGTCCTTCACAGCACTGGGCTAATATCATGACACCTGTCCAGGGAACAACTGTCCCACCGTACAGTGTGCCTCTTTCACAGTCCCTGGGGAGACAGGCCACGCGTTCCCTAGGTCCACAAACTTGTCTTCTCGTTTGGTCAGGTCATCTTCACATTCTAAAGCTTTCCAGGCACTGGTGGGTGAGACAAGCTTGGCTGAAGGTCGCCTGAAGCAGTGCAAAGGGGAACAAGGAAGATAGGCTGGCAGAGTTCCTCAGCAGACCAGGCATCTTGGCATGGACAAACTCCTCCCAGGGATGCCTTGCCTCTACTTTCTCTTGTAAGCTCGGCAGCTCATCCATCATTCCCAAGAGTTTGCCCCCATAGTGGCCACTCTGCTACCACCCAGGATTCGGGCTTCTGGAATCCAATGTAAATAGGGCTGACCACACACCTTGATTTCCACTCCCTCAATATGAGGTAACCAGTCATGGTAGTCTACGGGCTTACTATGCCAGTTCTCATAGAACTCTTGAGAGTATTCCTGGGAGGGGGAGAATCATCAGAAGAGTTAATACATTTACTAATTCTCTTGCCTAGAAGGTTTTCGATTAAATGATCTGTTTCTTCCCTGAAAACTCCTCTTTGGGGAGATGACAGACTGAGTAAGTGGCAAAGAAAGTCGTCCTGGATGTTTGAAACGTGATCCTTTCCGCTGGCCTTTGTCCAGTTTTGGCTTTTCCACATAAAGAGGGTTTCTGAGCAATGTCTGTGCTTTGGGTTCAAACTGTAGTGACCAATCCCACATGGTGAGCAGAGTCAAAGGCTTGCTTTGTGCATCCAGGCTTTCTCTACTCATGTTAGTATCTTTTTGATGAGGTGAATTGAAGAAGAAGGTACTAAAAATAGGTATATCCAGGTTATCTGACAGAGCAGTCAGGTATGTCTCTGTGAACTCAAATACTGGGTATGCCGGCCATGCAAAGAGTGAGCAAGCTTGAGAAAGACGGATTCTTAAAATTCCCTTCTTTGTATCTGATACATTTTTTTCAATTCCAAAAATTCTTTAATTTCTTTATTTCTGTTTTTACCTTTTTGTTGTTGTTGTTGTTCAGCAGTGAGTTATTCAGTTTTTATAATTTTTTTTCAGGTTTCTGGTGGATTGTTGTTGTTGTTTTTGTTGTTGATGATGATGATGATAAAAAGTTTTAATCCATGGTTTCCAAACTGGATGTATCCTTTTATTCCAATTTTCTTTAATCTATTAAGACTTGTTTTGTATTCAAGTATGTGGTCAATTTTGGAGAAAGTCATGAGGTGCTGAGAAGAAGTTATATTTTGTGTTTGTCTAAAATGTTCCATAAATATCTGTTAGATACATTTAGTTTATAACCTCAGTTATTGCAAGCATTTCTGTGTTTAGTTTTGGTCTGGAAGACATGTCTAGCAGTGAGAGAGGCTACTGGAGTTTTCCACTGTGAGTATGTGAAGGCTAATGTGTGATTTAAGCTTTAGTAGTGTTACTTTTACAAACGTTATTTATTTTAATGTATTGATGGGGAGGTTCGGAATGTCTGTTTGGTGAATTTTTCATTTGAGGAGTAGGAAATTTCCTCTATCTCTTTTGAATAGCTTTGATATGATGTCTATTTTGTCAGATATAAAAATTGCAAAAATAGTTTTTTTTTTAATTTCTCTTTATGTGGAATATCTTTATCCATCCTTGTACCCTGAGGTGATATTTATCCTTGATGTTAAAGTGTTACATTTGGACATGTGTATCTTTCTGGGAAATTTGTTTTGAGAGTTGATATTGGGAGACATCAAGGATCAGTACTTGTTGATTTTAGTTATTTCAGTATATGTGTGTTTGTGTGTGTGTGTGTTGTGTGTGTGTGTGTGTCTTCCCTCATTTAATTTGTTGTTCTGGTACTATATAATCCCTGTGTATTGGGAGTAGTTCATATTTCTAGGTTGATGTTTTCCTTCTAGCTCTTCTATAGGGCTGGATTTATACATAGTTATTGCTTAAAGTTGGTTTATCATGGTATACCTTATTTCCTCCAAGTTTTGCACTCAAACATTTTGTAGTATGGGCTAACATCTGTGTTCTTTTAGATTCTGTAGAAGATGTGTCCAGGCCTTTCAGGCTTTTATAGTCTCCAGGGAGCGGTTAGGTGATATGATAAGAGAACTGTCTTGATATGATATGTATTCTTTTTTCAAAGCAGCTTTTAATATTATTTCTTTGTTCTGTTCATTCAGTGTTTTGATGATGATGTGGCAAGGGGATTTTCTTATTTTGGTCTTCTGCATTCTGTGTTCTGTGTACCATGTACCTGGACAAGCATCTCCTTCACCAGGTTTGGCAATTTTCCTCTATGATATTTGAAATTATATTCTATACTTTGATGGGTTTTTATCTATTCTTATTATTTTTAGATTTGGTCTTTTCATATTGTCCCAGATTTCTTGAATGCTTTGTGTCACTTATCTTATTTTGTTTTTTAAGATTTAACATTTTTTTAACCCAAAGTATCCATTTCCTCTTTCATGTTCTAAATGCTTGAAATTCTCTCCTCTACCTCTTGAAGTCTGTTGGTGAGTCTTGCCTCTTTGGTTCTGTTTGAGTTTCTAAATTTTTCATTTCTAAATTTCCCTCAGTTTGGGTTTTCCTTACTGATTCTATTTACACTTTCAACTCTTGACCAGTTTCTTTCATTTCCTTTTACTGCTCGCATTTTCACAGATTTCTTTAAGGAACTTAAGTATTTTCTCTTTAAAAGACCTTTATTGTATTCATACATGCATTTTAAACTATCTTTTACTTTTTCTTCATCTATATTGCAATATTCAGGGTCTGCTGTGGCAGAGTTACAAGGCTCTAATGGAGACTGTTTTTACTTTCCCGGGTATTAATGATTGTCTTTTTATTCTGGTGTCTATGTCTTGGGGTTTGGAAACCTTGTATTTCTAGGGGCTGATATCTGGCCTTCTGTTTGTTGAGCAGGGGTGATTTTTTTTTCTAGGTTTCTGTTGCCCTTTCTAGTTCTTAGGTGAGTTTGGTGACTGTGTGTTACCTGATTAAAAAAAAAAATATTCCCCTGGCATCCTGATAGCTATGGACTCTGGCATTTCCAGTTACAATGTGTTTCTAGGCATTGGCATTTGAAAATTAGGAATGGAAATGGCTAGGCAAAGGGATTCTATTGGAGGTACAAAATTAAGACATTCCACCAGGACCCAGTTAGTCTCCTGTGAATGGGAGCTAAGAGTGATGAGGGAAGTAGGAAAATTTCTGTACAAAAATGAGGATTAGAAAGACAGACTTTACTGGAGAAACTGAGAGCAAGATGAAAATGTGCCGCTAGCCTACCTTCTTTGCTGGGCTATGTGGCCATGGGACCCACTTAGGATGCATCCTGATGTTGGGGTTCTTGGAGAAAGCAATGAGTGAAAGGAGAGATGTTTGGAGTGGAAGATACAGGTGATTGCCCTGGACATGGTGGCAGAGAGGAGAGGAAGGCCAAAGAAGAGGGCCTTCTATAGAGCTGAGTAGGAGGTTTTGAGGTTGAATGTGGAGGAGCAGAGGAATAGGTGAAAATTTAGTGTTAGCTTATCAGTTTTTTCCTGGCTGGAATGATCTGTCAATTCCTAGAGGGTGTCTTCTGGGGTTGGCTGCTAGGATAAACCCGTGAGTGGGAGGAAGGAAATTTGTAGGGAAAGTGATGTGATATCCACTTGAGAAGGAGGCATGGGTAGAACGGAAGCTGAAGCACATGGTCTACTGTAGATCTTGTGATAAACCTAGGGTAATAGTCTTAGAGGAACTGAAGAAGAGGTGAATATCTGCAGATAGCCTATCTACTTCCCTGCCTTATAGTATTACTTATATGTATATTTTCAGGACAACCATTTGACACTGGAAAATCTAGTTGGTGTGTTTGTCATGACTGCTTATATGTGAGCAGAACAAGGATAATGTTACCCAGCACGACAAATTAGACAGAGACAATTGTTTCTTAACCAGAGGAGTTATCAATTAGAAAAATGATAAAGAGTAGGCAGTTGAGATGATTGAGAGTTTTAAGCTGAATTTATATTTTTAGCGATAGTCATTATTTTTTCCCAAAGAGTTTACCTATACCCATCCCAAGTACTTGTTATTGTGACTGTGATAGGATCTATATAAATGGGTGAAGAAAGATGGTAATATCATGAAGTACAAAGCTACTTGACTTCATTTATTCAAGGTTATTTTAAGACTTTGCAAAATATTCTTTAATATTGTTACAGAAAAATGCAGAAAACTTTTGAAAATACATCATTCTGTTGCAGGCTTAATTCAAAGCCAACTAGTTTAATAAAATTGTAGACAGAAATCTTTTTCTACTGTTACCTTTGAATCCATTATGAGTTAAAAGAATAGACAATGTTAAAAATTAAAAGAATATATCCATTGCAAAGTTTTATCTTTGTTTCAGATGTACTATTCAGGCTGGTTAGATTTTTATAAAATATATAAAATTGTGGATAATTTCAAAATCAGATCTAAATGATGGACTGTTCTGTATATTACAAACTCACAAGAGCTGAAAGCACAGATATGAATAAATGTGCCTGAAACCTCAAAGATTCTATGTTCAATTAAACATAGTTCAGCAGCCTATTGAGCTCACTCTCTTGAGTTCTGGGAAATGCCTATTTTCTTTGATAGACATGTATAAGATTTCTGTTCATTTCCAATGCTGAAGTTTCAAGGAACACTCTGATGACTTTGTAGCTACATCAGTTCACTTGCCAAAACAATAGGTGATCCCTATATATTAAGCAAACAAGTTGTGCACATATGTGCTATATTCCAGTTTCAAACGGGAATATTATGTCTTTCCATATTTTCTCATATTAGGTGTTCCTCTTCCTCTTATATATACTTTTCTGTGTGATATTATGTGTAAGGCAGGCATCCCTCTGAGGTTACCAAATGCATTGTATTAAGTTTACTTTTGAATACAATCCAAGGGATGTTATGAAATATGTATTCTGAATGAAGGAATGGACTATAGGAATGTTCTGTGATTTTTCTGGTATCACCACTAGACCAGGATTTGAATTTAGTAGGCAGATGGATACCTACAACTCATACTTAGCACTTTTATTATCCTTTCATTGTATTCTTGCTAAAGAAATGGATTGCTTTAAGTCAGGCAGTGGTGGCACATACTTTTAATCCCAGAACTTGGGAGACAGAGGCAGGCAGATTTCTGAGTTCGAGACCAGCCTGCTCTACAGAGTGAATTCCAGGACAGCCAGGGCTATACAGAGAAACCCTATCTCAAAAATATAAAATAAAAAAAAAAAAAAAAACCAACCAATAAACAAATAGACAAATAATTAAACAATTAAATAATTAAATGGATTGCTTTATACTTTCAGTTACATACCCAGAAATCATATGATCGTATAATAATTTAATTCCATTTTTAATTTAGATGATTGTTAAAGTTATTTTCCATGGTATCTCTGAGGTTATATTATGCAAAGTAAACAAAATATCTGTGTCTATAGATAAGTGAACAAATATATTAAGTGCATGAGTGTTTGTCTATGTGTTTGTATAGATTTGTGTCTATGTGTTTGTGTCTGTCTTTGTATTTGTGTGTGTTAGTGCTATAATTAAGCAAATCCACCCATTTGCAATTATATGGATAACAACACATAAGATAATGTTAATACACTAAGTGAGATTAGCTATTTATGCAATGGGAGAAATAATGCATGTTTAAATTTATATGAGATATCTTACATAATCAAAATTGTAAAAGTAGAGTAAGAAAAGATAGGTTTCTGGATCTGTGGAAGAGAAAAGTGAGAAATTAGCTTTCAAGTTCCTGTTTTACATGATAAACAAATTAGGCCTCCAATCAATATGCATATCAGTGGTCCTGTAACATGCCCAAAGAGCTAAGCACATCTAAGTAATATGGTGTAAGATACTTACAAGTGAATATTGGTGATTTTTTTTGTTTTGTTTTGGTTTTGGTTTGTTTTTGTTGTTGTTGTTTGGTTGGTTGGTTGGTTGTTTTTTGTTTTTTGGGTTTTTTTTTTTTTTTTGGTTTTTTGAGACAGGATTTCTCTGTATAGCCCTGGCTGTCTTGAAACTCACTCTGTAGACCAGGCTGACCTTGAACTCAGAAATCTGCATGACTCTGCCTTCCAAGTGCTGGGATTAAAGGCTTGTACTACCAGTGCCCAGATAATATCGGTGGTTCTTATACCAGCTAGCTTTCACCATGCTTACTGCTGTCACTGTGAAAATCATTCTTGGTGGTTTTATATTTATCTTCCTCATTACATATTTTATATGTATAAAATCTCATGTATTCATGA
>JADRCC010570922.1:0-12891 GCA_019843855.1 Hylomyscus alleni
GAAGCCCTTCTTCAGAGGTGGAAGACCCTGGCAACGTGGCCCAGAGATGAACCCCAAGGGAAACATGGGAAACTTTTCCCACTAGTTCTTTGCTAGTGAGGGCATCTACGCTGTTGCTGCTACCACTTCTGCTGCCATCAAACCCAGGCCATTTTATCTTTCAAACACTTGACTGAATAGCAGCAACCCTCTAGGCCTTCAAGCACTCAGTACTGAAGTGGGCGCTATTGCAGCACGAGAGGCTATCTTGTTCTGAGCCCCTCCAGTATAGGTGGGTGGTCACCACTGGACTGCCCAACTCACATATGTAACACTATCTATTTTTTTTTTTTACTATATATACTGTATATAAATGCTATTGGCTCTATTCCACTAGAAAACCCTGACCACTGAAGAGTCACCCTGTAGCGATCTTTATCATCATCTAATCACATGACAACAAACCAAACACTGTAAAGTCCAAAGCCCTGATAGGTATATGTTAAGGTGACCTCATACAATGACTAGAGATGCAGTCTTTCCTGGGATATCCTGGGATTCACTAGGAATTAGGGACTAGGGACTAGGGAAGACGGTAGTCTCACAGGTAAGGCACCTGCCTTGAACCACACAGGTAAGGCAGTTCGCTATAATGCTTTCTTTAGAGAGCATGGTAAAGCTGCTGGTATGGCACAGCCTACTCTGGGCAGCTGATAACAATCTCAGGCTCTCCATATGCTCCCCAGCATCTAGAAATGGCAGGCTAGCATTTTCCTCCTGCTGGTGCTGGGGAGCCCCCCTGCAACTGCCACTGTTCCTACGTGCTCTCTGCTCCATCTCCCAAAGCCTTTGTCCCTCTCTTACCAAAGGCTGAGACATATTCTTGAGGCTCCAAAGGTTAGCAACCTGTTTGGTGGCCTTCGGGAACTCTAAAGTATCGGCAGCTGTCCTTGCTCTGGGGACTGGATGGGATCCTGGCAGCAGGAGGGGCAGAAGGCAGAGGCAGCAGGCAGAGGGAGGCTAGGCGGCTAGGCGTAGGAGTGCACAGGCACATTCAGCATACAGAAGAGGGTCACAGAAAGAAAGCGAACTATGAGGACGGGGCTGGGCACTAAGAGAAAGAAATGCAAACGAGCCTGAGTAAATAATGGCAGAGAGCTGAAGAGGAGATCAGTGTGTGTTGTGGTGCGTGCATTTGTGTGTGCTTGTGTGTGTGTGTGTGGTAAATGTGTGTTTGCGCATGCACACGCACTTTAACCCTTTGATATGCAGAGAGGAAGAAAGAGTAAAGGAAGCCTAGGGGGTCACCAGAAGCTGAACTGTTCACTGTTAACAGAGAAAGGAAAACTTTCTTTCCTTTCATTTTCTTTCCCCTATCCCTTATTTCTCTCTGCTTCTCCTGAGCCCGAGATGAAGAAACTCAAGGGCAACAAGCCTTAGGCCTTTGCTAGTAAAGCCTCATCATTGTTGTTGCCACAACTGCTGTCATCTTTCACTGCCATCAAAATCTAGCCCTTTCTATTCTCTTCTTCCTTTCTGCCCAGTCTAGACAACCCTGCAAAAAGCTAGGAGGATAGGAGGACAGTTCTCAGGACAGGAAACTAGACGAGAGGGGGAACCATCCCAACTTGGGCTGAAAATACAAACAGTGCCTCTTGGGTCCTTATGCTGGTCTTCAACTCATTGATCCCCAAAATGGATGACTGCAGGCTGAAAGTCTGAACTGTAAATCCACCATCTTCTTCTGCCATCCTAGTCTTTGTGACTCTTCTGTGTTCACCATTTTTGGGTGATGTTTGACATTTTTCATACCTGTTCTCTTCTGGTGCCCACCTACCTCACTGCATCTACTGATTAATTTTGGACCTTCAACAATTCTTTCTCTGTGATTTGTATCCATCCTCAACATTCTGGTAAGTTCATTCATTCACAACAGTCATGTAAACCCATTCACTCACTTCTTCAGGAGGAAGCAGATTTTCCTGACATCTCTCCAGCGCCTTCTTTCTCCCCATTCCCCTGCTGTCTTAGGGCTACTTTCAGCTTTTGTGCTATTATAAGGGGTGATGCTAATCTTGTACCATGAACAAAATAAGAACAATCTTAAAAATTCCCATGCTAAGCTTTGCATCTCAAAGATGGGGGAGCACAGGGCTACAACTTTCTTTTCAGGAAGATTATCTTATCATCTAGTAAATTGTTAAGAGAATTTTATCTTCATTTTTTTCATTAAGTATATGTTTGTAGCCATGTGTGGATATGTACATATGAGTATCCGAGGGGGCCATAAAAGGGAGTTAGATCCCCTAGAGCTATATTTAGGTAGCTGTGAGTTACCTTATATGGGTCCTGGAGACTGAACTCTGGTCCTCTAACAACTGAGAAATTTTCCAGTCCTCTTGAGGAAATTTATAAGTTCTAAGATCTGCAAAATCCAGTGAGGTTCCACAAGTGAAGGTGCAACATCCAAAACTGCTGGAGGGTAGGGGAAGGGTACCAGGGCTTGGATGGAAAAAGGAGAAAATAATTTAAAAGTAAGGATGTTCCCCCTTTGAATTCTGCAACACTAACAAAACATAGAAGACTCATCAAAATGGTCCAGATTCAAGAGGAGACGGCTGTTGATCCCCCGTGTATATAAAGTTGAAAATTAAAGCGAGCTAGCCTTGGGCCAAAATAAAAGCCTTGCTTCTATCAGGCACAGAGAAGATATTGTTGAAACAAAAGTTGTTGCAGTCTGAGGTCATCTCATCGACTGTAAGAGTTCTCTCTTTCACGAACATGAAAGCTCCCTGAAGTTTCCAGTGTTTCATCTGGATGTCTGTGCATCTGGTTCCCTAACCAAGCCTGTCTCCTTCCCTGCACATTTTCACTCTGCCAAGTAGTTGGGTTTAGACATTCTGAGTTTGTTAAACTGAGATTCCGACCTCTAAGTAATTATCACTTTGCAAAGACTGAGTTAGAGTCATGGCGTTTGTCTCTCTCACAGCTCTGTCTTGTCTTCAATAGACAGCTTGGGACATCCTACTTAAAAATTCACTACTCTTTTGGATTTCTTGCCATAGAAACCAGAAATTGTGTAGAGTAGGAATCATTCCTTTAACTCCAAAGAATGTTTGAGTGTGTTTTATTTATGTATAATTTCCCAAAAATTTGAACACTTAATAATAAATTAATCAATGTAAAAGGAAGGACCCAGAAATTCTCCTTCTCTGAGAAATTACCCTGCAAACATGCTGGGTATTTATGGTGTATTTCTTTCACCATTAGAAATTAAGATCCATACAAATGCCCATCAAGAGAAGAATGGTGAAATAAATATGTGCCTTGTGACCTATGGTCCATTACATCCACAAGAACCTGTAGTTCATACACAACATAATAATAAAGCACATAAAACAATAACAAATTAGAAAATAAGATCCAAAATGATAACTGTGATAATGGCATGGGAAAGGTTAACTAAGGAATGTTCCAGAAAAGCATATTCAGTATGCTCACAGTTTTTAAACAAATACATTGACACTTCACTGTATACTTTAATACATCTTTGTCTATGGATCAGGATGTCTGAAAGATTATATAGTATATTCTCATTGTTCCCATGGGCGACTGTCTGTAGGAAGGGTTGGAGCAGATACAAGGGGAGTTTTATCTCATTCTCTGTTTCTCTGTATGATTATTATTTACATGGATGTGTTTATCTTTATAGTTAACCATTTGGGAAAAAATAACTATTTCCTGAATGAATGAATGAATGAATGAATGAATGAATAAAATTTCAATGAATAAAGTCTCTACATGGTTAAGTTTCTAGTTTTACATACCTAATCTAGTTATGAAGACATGCTGATTAAATCATTTATACTTTAAGGAAGAGAAGGACTCAGTACAAGACAAGGAGGGTATTTACTGAAAATCCATCCAGGGGCAGGCAAATTACCCCATCCTATGAGTCTGCAGATGAAATTCCTCATTTTTTACTAACTTGACTAGATATATAAGTAAACTTCCCTCTAGCTTAGGCAAACCAAATGATTTTTAAGGTTATTTTGTATTCTGTGGTGTGGGAGAAAAATAGAAAGTGTGTGTGTGTGTGTGTGTGTGTGTGTGTGTGTGTGTGAGAGAGAGAGAGAGAGAGAGAGAGAGAGAGAGAGAGAGAGAGAGAGAGAGAGAGAGAGAATATGAACATGAGGGTCAGTAAATGGCCAAAGCATTAGAAATTTGTAGTACTGACTTGGAAGACAGGCTGTTAACAGAATCTGACAGCAAATAAAAGGAGCACTTACGAAGTTTACATACACTTTAGGCTTTGCTGTGTGATAGAAATTTTGGCTTTCATCTACATTCAACCTTATAGAACATCCCATAAGACAGGAGAACATTGTTTATAGCATGGCATTTCAAATATCCATATGATAGGCCGTTTGGAATCGATTAAAACTCTGCTCTCTGTCAGCAAGCCTTCTCCAAGCCATATTGCATCCATATGCAACCAGGGACCATTTGATTGTCCAGTTGTTTTTCAATGGAGGAAAAAAGAAAAAAAAAAAAAAAGAGGTTCAGTTTAGTACAAAAATCTTCCCTGGCAATCTTTTTGCAGTGAATTTTCTAGACTGACAAACAAATAAGATACATAGTCATACGTCCATCATCCATGTTGCAAGTCAACCCTGATTAATGCTGCAATAGCATAAACCTGAATCTCTACATGAAATTTATGAATCCCTGTGTCAGGACCGCAAGAGTCTGGAAATATTCCTTCAGCTCTATTGCAGATCTAAGACCAGCAGAGATGCTTAAAGTTGTCAGTGAGTGGAACTTCATTTTTATTTTCTACCTTCAATTTAAAAAATAGTGGTACAGTAATTTCTCATTATCATAACATCCCATTAAATGCAAAAAAAAAAGAAACAATGGTCTCTATTGTCCCCTTGACATTGGTTGGAGTTCTTATTGGTCCTGAGACAGGATCCTAATTAGGTCTTGAAAGAGATGAGTTCATTTGTCAGCCATCTTCAAGACCTAGAACTGGAAAATGAACAGATGCAGTGCTCCCCTCACCTGCGTGTAGCACTTTGTTCTTTGTGTTTGGGTTTTGAGACAAAATGTAACTGAGGTTGTCCTCAAACTTGCTACTTAAAAGCTTAGTTTGGCCTTGAACTAGCACCAATCCTCCTACCTTACTCTCTGGAGCACTAGGATTCTAAGCATGCACCATTGTAGCCAGCTCCCACTCTTGGATTTATGGTTCTTTTTACAACCTACAAAAGAAAGTGCTGTGTGCTGGGGGCCACATTGAGAACACAGAAAAAACTAAGGGGTTGAGCAGGCAGTATGAGAATGAGGATGAGGGCTGGTCTCTGGACTAAGAATCCAGTGTCAGACATGAGAGAGAATGATAGGAGCTGAGCCACAAGAGACTGACAGCAGGAACTGCATTCCACAGGCTCCGCCCTCTTCCACTCTAATGCTATTTCCCAGACACTTTCCTTCTTCCCCTCAACTGACCAGGAGCTCCACTTTCCCACTGGCAGAGCTTCAACTGAACAGGCACGCTTCACCTCAGCATCACTTGGCCACCAAGTCTCCTATTCCTGCCCTTCATGAATACATCTACCCTGTACAGACCCCGCTCATCTGAGGGTGTTAAAAGAGGGAACTGAAGTGCATGCCCTGAACATCAGCTCTTGGGGAGAACGCTACAGCTACACACAACTCTCCACAGTCTTGCCTGAAACAGGCCTTATCAACCAAGTCTCTCATTCTCTGAAACTCTGACAATACTGAAATCCCTGACATTGAAGCCCGGGCAAGAATTTCCAGTACATAACAGAGAACTTGACAATTCCAAAATGTTATCAGCACCTTATTCCCTAAATACAAACATTCAGATATAGATAGATGATAGATAGATATTAGTATTGATAGAGATAGAGAATATTCTATCTCTATTTAATAAAATATTAAACATTCTTTAATATTTTATTTATGTACATATATACTTGTACATATGATATTTTATATATAAATACATATATATTTGTATATATATATCAAATTTTATCTTATTTTGTTTTATTCATTTTAAGCTTTAGGAAATCCTTGATCTCCATATCCAGTAAATTTACACTCTTTTCACAAACAGTACCTGTACTATGTGATCTTTGATAAACAAGCCAGTAGACCCAGCTACTATAAATGTATCATCTCCTTCTAATAAGTCACATCGTAACTATTTCCCCCATCACTGCAGCTCCATGAAGCCATCAACACTGAATCAAAGTGCCCTCACAGTATTCAGCTCAATGTAATTCACTCTTGGTGTTTTTGAAAACTTGCTACAAAGTCACAACTATTCTGTCTCTCATGTGTGATTTCAGCACATTTTCCAAAAAATTTCGGCATCCTTCCCATCCAAATTTCTGAACTTTCTCTCAAAAAAGAACTCTGAGTTTTGAAGTTTCTCTATTAATTACAAACATACACGATATGATTTAAATAGTAGAAGCCATTAGCTTGGCTGCTTTCAGCCAGTGGAGCCCTGCTCAGGTTCAAACCCTTTGCAGCTCTGACATTATAATATTGTATTTATTTTTTATGCACTAAATTTATTGCCAGAATGTCAAGGTCATGGGATTTACAAAAAGAAAAGAAAAGAAAAAAAGAAAAAAAGGCTATCTCTGGACCCTATGAATCCACTAATAAAATCTAATTCCTGGTAGCATTTATTAGGAAAACATAATACGATAAAACTTCAAGTTCAATAGTTGTTTTACTCAGTATGAGTAGAACTCTAGTGTCTCTGAAACATTTTGAGCAAATGGAACTTAATGATTAAGATTTAAAGTTATGGATCTCTTTCTTCCTTCTTGTTTCAGTCCCCACTTTCTCCCCCTGCAACACTCCCTCCCTCCCTGAAAATGTTTTTGGAAGAGGGACTAGAGAACTTATTCAGTGGGTAAGAACATTTGTTTTGTTTTTTGTGTTTTTTGTTGTTTGTTTGTTTGTTTGTTTGTTTGTTTGTTTTTCAAGACAGGGTTTCTCTGTGTAGCCCTGGCTGTCCTGGAACTCACTCTGTAGACCAGGCTGGCCTCGAACTCAGAAATCTGCCTGCCTCTGCCTCCCAAGTGTTGAGATTAAAGGCATGCGCCACCACTGGCCGGCTACATTTGTTTTTCGAGTACAGGGATCTGAATTTGAGTCCTCTGAACTCACAAAGCAGGGAGTAACTGAGCATGCTTGTAACCCCAGTATTGGTGAGAAGGGCCTAGCAGACCCACAGGGTTCACTGACCAACTCCAGGCTCAGTGAGAGGAACATCCATGTATAAGGCAGACAACAAAAGAGAAAGACAAAGTTCTCCTCTAACATCCATAAGCATATTCTCACACACACACACACACACACACACACACACACACACACACACATTTCCCATGTACACACAAGAAAATATTTTTGGAACAGTACAGAATTGGATTCTTAACACTAGAAATGGTATTAATCTTGAAGGATGCATCGTTTCCCCAAAGAGCCAATTTTGTGGGTTGATAGACAAAGACCACCCCACCCCAACCCCCATCCCCTCAATGAAACCAAGTAGAGTGCCAGCAGTGTTCAGTGCTTGTTACCAGAGCACAAGCTCCAGCGCCTGGATTTGGCAGAGATCAAAAGCAGGGAGAGAAGAAGAATCACTTTCATGTCAGAGCAGAGGTAAAGGTTTCAGGGGCTCCCCTGACTACAGGCGGGGTGACTTGGGGGAGCTGCAGGCAGTAAACCTGCAGAGATGGAATTGTAAGGGCATATTTGATTTTCTCCATTAGTCCTCAACTGGAAAGCAGAGATAAACATCCGGGAACCTCTCACTTATTGATCAAAGCTGGGTCATTCAGGCCACACCGCCAGGCTTTCTGGTCCATGCTGCAAGGGAGAGTTCTGCGTTTATGTATGATCCGACTCTCCTCTGTAAACACTCTCAACTCATACTCCCTGGAAAGTCTCACTTAAATCTGGCAGCGTTAAAATGTCCAAGCTGTTCTAAAAATAGCAGCACCACCCAATCTGCTAGTACAGCATTTCTTCCTCGTGATAACAAAGTAAAATCTACTCAGTGTATGTTATTTTAAAGGAAAAAAAAAAAAACTCAAAAAAGACCAGTATCTAAATGTCCCATCGTGTTTAATGGTAGCCCTAGGCACAATCTGAAATATATATATATATATTTGCACTGTTCTTCTTAGACACAAAGTTTACAGAATCACGGTTGAAGTGGGCATGACAATTTGCATACTATTCCTAAACCAGCGCTCATGCAAATTCTCTGCTTGACCCATCACTTCAATGGCTGTTTTATTCTTATCACCAAATGTTACTCTGTTTTCACTTTGTTAAAAATTATGGCTGTGAGTGTTCTTGCATATAGCCCTTGAATCATGGGAGCCTCAAGAAAGCAAAGAGGAAGAGGGTTTGTTTTCATTGAGGAACCACAAGAGGGTGAGAGCCAAGGTTGGGGGCAGGCTTCTTTGCTTGCTTCTCTTTGTTAGACAGCTTTTTGGTGCTCAGAAACATGCCTAAGAAGGTTGGTTTATAAGAAGGGAGAACTCAACTTGTCTCATGGTTTCAGACTTCAGTCCTTGGTTGGTTGGCCTCATGGTATGTGGGACTGTAATGAGGGGAGGGGCCTATGACAAAGGAGGGCGTTATGGTAGGGAGCACAAGTGGAATAAAGCTGCTTGATTCATTCGTGGTGGACAGGAACAAGGAGGAAGAATGAGAAGAGAAGGAGGGACAGGAGAAGGAACAGGAGCAGGAGGAAGATTTGCAAGCAGCAACATCACCTGCTAGGGCAGGTTGACTATAACCCAATTCCCATCCAAAGAAATTACACTTTTTTTTTTAATTTCCATCCCCTCCCAGTGGCGCCACCTACTGGCAAGCAAAGCACACAGATCTTTGTAGATGTTTAAACACAAACTGTAACTATTCTTCCATGAACCCTTTTATGTCCTGACTTCCTTTCCTCGGTTTCTGTTTCCTCCTCTCCCCAAAGCTGCCAACACAATTCTGTACAAGGGGATGGTCTGCAATCCCACCAAACCCACTTTTCCTATGATCAGGTAAGAAACCCAAGAACTCATTCAATAATAGCATCACCGGGGCCAGGAAAGCCCAGGAGGCCTAGACATCCTGGCAGAGGGTGTGTTAGCTGCACTAGTGCTGTCTAGCTTCAGCTGACAGTACCCAGCTGTCCAGTTTCTGGCCCTCTCTAAACTTCTGAAGGTGTCAGGACGTAGCCTTCCTGTGACCTCAGGGTGATACCAGTCACCCTAGAAAAGAAGAATCAAAGAAATAGATGAAATCTGACCTCATATATAAGTATCTGTCTCAGAATGATGCTGTAAGTTTGTGTTATTTCTTGTAAAGCTAAACATTTTAGCCAAATCATAAAAATCTGTGTGAAACCCAAGGTTACACAAACAGAAAGGAATTCTACTAAAATGGTAAGAAACAGAGAACAGTTCAAATCGGAGCTCTGGGGCCGTAACTCAATGAGTAAGGTGCTTGCCAAGCACACATAATGACGTGAGTCCAATCCTTAGAACCAATGTTAAAAGTCTGGGCACGATGGAGTGTGCTAGTAATCCTAGCACTGGAGAGGTAGATCTCTGGAGATATCTTGATACCTTGCCAGTCAATCTAATCAAATTAGCAAGCTCTGGGCAAATAAAAGACCCTTGAGAAATACAAGATGCATCCTGAGTAACAACTCCCCAAGTTGAGCCCTGGGCATCCTCGCCTATGTGTTCACACACCGCCAATACAAGCATATACAAATGCCCACATGTAGAAGAAACTAAACGTGTGAATGCAGATGGAGGTCCTAAGATTTATGAAATTTGAGGGTGACCTTTAAGGGAGAGAATGCGTATACTATTAGTACGCTCTATACTGTTTGTGACAAGGATCCTTGCATAGCAAAGTGACCTGATCAACCTAGCTGTTCAGTCTCCCTTGTGACTTTATACATCTCCTTTTTTAGGATGGTTCCCAGAACTGTTGATGGCAGTAAGGAGTGGGATTTATACTTTAACAAGTTCTTGTGTTACTTATCTGCTGGCCCACAATGACCATAGAGATACTTTGAGAACCACTGACTTCCACCATTGTGACAGGGGATGACTCTTTAAATCAAAGCATACTAGATACTTTTCCACATTAAAAATAAACTTATTTAACAACTAACATTTTCCAAAAGATGCAGGCCAGGTCAAGGACCCCTCATAGAACCAGAGAGGACCAGGAAAGTGAAGGGCCCTGGGATCCAAGCTCCCTTGACCCATACCAGAGGGCACTTTCCTTACTGCTGGCCAGCCCCTAAGTAGGTACAATTTATGAAAGAAGAGATTTTTATCAACATTTTTGCAAAAGAATACACCTTTTCCTAGTAAATCCCTTAATCAGGAGGATTATAAATCTGAGTCCAACCTAGACTCATAAGATCTTCTCTCAAAATAAATTTTCTTCACCTAGCATTTTAACTATGGATTGTTTTCATAGCTCCCAGGAGAAAATGAACAAGGTTCGTGAGTGGTTCCTGGGAAGCTAAATTAAAGAATTCAAATTGTCTTTGATATGTCCTGTGCAATATTGGTCAAATTACTAAGCTCACTGTGCACCCCTTTCATTTTGAATGGAGATGGTAAGGGCTTGTCTTCCAAGGTGCACTTGGGAAGGCTCAGCACCCAGTTAGGGTTGCCTACCACCACCACCAGCAGCAGCAGCAGAAACAGCATGAAGCTTATGACATGTATCCGAGGAGATTGCTTGGATTAAAGAAAACTTGTTCAACCTCTTCTCCACAGTGCAAGTGCACACAAGTGCAAGACTCTTGCCCTTTATCTGCTGTCTAATATAGCAGAAAAGATAATGAGAGCACTGACCTCAGAGTTATTTAAGGATTAAATAAGACGATGCAGATGATGCGCACAGACATCTCTAACGTCTCCCATGCAGTAAAGCCCCACAGATTCCAGCGGCTGCTGCTGTTTCTGTTGCTCCTGTCACCAGTGGCTTCTCATGGTAATCCTCAATGACTTGGGAACCCAAAACCAACAAGCTGTTCTCTGTTTTTTCCCTCCCATGGCTGAGCACATGTTAAGAAACTCAGCATATTTTTTTTCTTGAGTTGTAAACAGAACTGAATTGAATGTTCTATTAGACAAAGTTACTTAGAGGTACAGAGCCAACAGAATAAATATATATTAAAATGGGATTTGTCATATTGGTTTATACAATGGCCTGGGTAGTCCAATGGTAGGTGTCTGTACTGTGAAGTGGTTGAGAACCCAATAGCTGCTCGAAACTAGATATCTCAGTGGTCCCAATGTGTCACCAAAGGCCTGGAGGATTCCAGAGCCACTGGTCTTCTGAGTGTGTCTCTTAGTAGATTCCAGACATGGTTATGTTGACGACTAAGCAAAACCATCACAAATACCTTTGTCTCATCTATAGCAATCATGATTTTCATTCACTTGATACCAATGAATGAAAATACTTCTACAAAAATCAATGTCTTATTAATCTGATGGCGTAGAGTTGGGAGGGTCTGTCTGTTCCTTAGAGATTAGTCACGTTTCACCTCAAGGCTGGACAAGTGCTTGGTCTACTCAGACCTTTTAAAGAGCCTTTTGGTTTTATTAAAGTTATGGGTTCGCAATTTAGGAAGTATTAAAAAAAATGAACCTAACAGATATGGGAGGAGAAGACGGCTCTAGTGGCTTTTGCTACCATATCAGGAGCTACAAAGTAGCCGGGAGCAGACTTCTGAGGCTACCTGAAAGACTGTAGCAATTGCTAGTTACACTGTGAGAAATCATCCAGAAAGGTGATTTAGCTATAAAACACAGGATGTTAAGGGACATAACAGGAAGCTGGCTCCAAAGCTTGGCATCACCAGTAGGGTACCTGACATTGCTCCACCTTTTCCCACTCTGTCTAACAACTTAGGAGGAAGTACTGAGAAGAAGCTAGTACCTAGCTAGTTTCTTGGGTAACCAGGACTCAATCAAATGCCATATGGCTATACCCCACTATGAAATTCTAGAAAATATCACCTTGAAGAAATGGAACAAATGACTCCAAATTACAATTGTGACTCGGGTATCTATCACTGCGTGGACAGGAGTATAAATGAAGTATGTTGGGCACCCAATGAAATGCCAGGAGCCTTAAAAGGGAGGGAGAATTTGACAAATGCAACAGCATAAGGGCACTAAGGTAAATAAAATAAGCCAGTCACCACATGAAGACAAATACTGCAAGGGGTTCTCCTGCGTGAGGTTATCTTAATATTCTAAGAATTAACACAGACCTACAAGCGAACAGTCATCCTTAAACAGGTTGTCTTCATTAACCCTTCCCCTCAGTACTCAGGGACCTACGTGGAAAGGGATGCCAAAGGATTGTAAGAGCCAGAGGTGATGGATGACTCCATGGGAACAGTGACTTTGAGACACAACAGGATTGATGCCCATATGAACACGCAGTGATAACTACAGCACACATGAGACCTGCACAGGTTTAGGCCAGATGGGGCTCCAATATTGAGATAGGGAAATGGACATGAGCTTCAGGCTCTAACCATGAATCTATATGCAGGTGATAGCATAAGGCTGACAAGGGAAAGATCATTTTCCTCTTATGGAGTCCTGCTAGGCAGAGGAACCACCGTTGGGACAGGAGTAGCTGCCAACACAAAATGAAGTCAATGGAAGTTTTGTATACTTTTTGTCTCATTTTTATTTATTTGAGCAAATTGTGTCTTATTAGTCTTTTGCTTATTTATTTTGACTTCTGATTTTTCAGGTTTCGTGTGTGTGTGTGTGTGTGTGTGTGTGTGTGTGTGTGTGT
>JADRCC010570923.1:8685-21053 GCA_019843855.1 Hylomyscus alleni
ACACACACACACACACACACACACACACACACACACACACACACACAGTAGATAAACATGCCGAGCAAGCCGGTTAGTAGTATTCCTTCATGGTTTCCACTTAGTTCCTTCCTCCATGTACCTGCTTTGAGTTTCTTGGCTTCACTCTCAGGAGTGGACTATACCCTGTAAGCCAAATAAACTCTTTTCTTTCCCTAAAGTGTTATGGATAGTGTTTTATTACAGAACGAAAACTAATACGGCAATGTCTGCCTTTGTGGCCCAGGTTAGCCTTGAACTTGAAACACTCCTGCCTGCGCCTCTTTAGTACTGGGATTACAAGGCTGTGCCAGGATGCCCAGTAGTATTCAGCTTTTGAAATAAGTAAGTAAAGGGGCTGGAGAGATGGCTCAGCTGTTAAGAGCACTGGCTGTTCTTCCAGAGGACCAGGGTTCAATTCCCAGCAACCACATGGCGACTCACAACGGTCTATAACTCCAGTTCCAGAGTTTTTTGACACCCTCACACAGACATACATGTAGGCAAAACACCAAAGAACATAAAAAAAGTTTAAAAAAGGAAGTAAACACTTAAAGTTAGGCATTTCTGTCTTAATTAGTGCTTGTAGCAGTGTATAGATTTAGATAATATTCAGTTTATAAATAGTTTCTTGTTTCTGTTTTTTTTTTAGCTTATGAGTTATTTCAAAATATTTAAGTCTAAAGATGCATACACACACACACACACACACACTACATTAAAATATTTTATTCTATTGACCTGGGGGTGTATGTGTCTCCCTATATGATTTTGGCTGGCCTGGAACTTGCTGTGTAGATTAGGCAGAGATCTGCCTGCTTTTGCCCCCCAGAGTGTTGGGATTCATACGTGTGCCCATGCTGCACCACGTGTTAAAGTATGTTAAGTGTTTTGATCTTCAAGGGCTTGGCTGTAGGCATGGTGGTCTCCACATTCCTTTTACCCATGTTTAGAACTGCATAATGTGGCCCTGTCTCATCAGTGCTTTGTGTTTGGAAGTTCTGCTGCTCCGCAATTTGATGGCCTGAGCATTTTGTATGTGGCCAGAAAGTTAAACTTGATATCCATATGTGTGTGTCTCTAATGTACTGAAAGTTTTCTTTGATACGTTAATCAGCATCATGCTGGCCTTTGCTTCCTTTTAAAGACTTACAGAACTTTCTATTTTTTATCTTTAAATATGAATAATTGTGTGTGCGTGCATGCATGTGTGTGTGTATCTGTGTGTGCGCGCGCGCGTGTGTGTGTATGTGTGTGTGTGCACGTGCATGTGTGCGTGTATGTGCGCGTGTGTGCGTGCATGCGTGCGTACATGCGCGTGTGTGCATGCATGTGTATATGTGATGTGTGTGTGTGGCGTGTGATGTATAGTGCATGTGGAGATCAAAGGACAATTTTGTGGAGTGCCTCTCCTCTCACCTTTATGTGGGTCCAGGGGTTGAACTCCTGTCATCAGGCCTGCATGGTAAGCACCTTTACCCAGAATCATCTTACCTGCCCCTAAATTTTTTCTTGTCTTCTAGTTAATAGGTGGCTATTTTCCCTCAGTTTTCTCATTCACTGTATAGTTTTGGTGTCACCTGTTGTGCGTGTCTTGCGTGTATATACTTAGTCTCACAGTGACGAGCATCTTTATCCGCATCTCAGGGCTGAGGGTCCTTCAGTTCTCCACGTCTAACTTTGTCTGCTTGTTCCAGTGCTAGCCCGCCTCTGCCAGGCTTCTGTGCAGGGCAGCTGGCTCTCTGCTGCTGGCTTCCAGCTGAGCTTCAGCTGTACTGCCTCTCGAGGTGTGCACTGAGGAGATGCTCATTGGTAGGAGTAATGATGTGTCTTATTAGTACATCAGATTGGGGTGTAATTTATTAGCATATTGTATTAGTATAATTAGTATTGCATATACGCTGAAAGACAGGAGACAATTTAAATTGCTCAAGAAATCTGCAGTGTTGTCTTGCCTGCTGCATCTTTACTAGTAGAAAGGATCCTGTTGGTTTTGGTGATGTCTGTCTGTCTTTCTTTCTTTCTTTCTTTCTTTCTTTCTTTCTTTCTTTCTTTCTTTCTTTCTTTCTTTCTTTCTTTCTTTTTCTTTTACTTCCTTATCTTTTAAAACAAGATTTATTTATTTTACGTGTATGTGTATATACTGTAACTGTCTTCTGTCTCCAGACACACCAGAAGAGGGCGTCAGATCCCATTATAGATGGTTGTGAGCCACCATGTGGTTGCTGGGATTTGAACTCAGGTCCTCTGGAAGAGCAGTCAGTGCTCTTAACTGCTGAGCCATCTCTCAATCCTAGGATTTATTTCTTTATGATTGCTCTCTCTCTCTCTCTCTCTCTCTCTCTCTCTCTCTCTCTCTCTCTCTCTCTCTCTCTCTCTCTCTCTCTCTCTCTCTCTCTCTCTCTCTCATTATTATGTAGGCTTGCTAACTACTAGAATTTGCCAGTATTTTTAGTCATGACCACCAGAAATCATCATTGTTTTTTGTTTTGTTTTGTTTTGTTCTCTAGAGAGAACTTGAAATCTTCTAGAGGTACAAATGTAGCACAGCACCTTCATATTCACAGCAACCTCAGACTTTGATGGAATTGCACTGCATTCTGCTTTAGAATTTTTAGAATTTTTCAGGCTTTCTAGCCTGAAAGCCAGCGACTGAGAAGCCAAAAGCGATAGGATAAAATTTTTTTTTTTTTTTTGATAAAAATGTTTTGAACAAACTAAAAAGATTCTTTTTTTTTTTTGAGACAGGGTTTCTCTGTGTAGCCCTGGCTGTTCTGGAACTCACTCTGTAGACCAGGCTGGCCTCGAACTCAGAAATCCGCCTGCCTCTGCCTCCCAAGTGCTGGGATTAAAGGCGTGCGCCACCACCGCCCGGCTAAAAAGATTCTTAAAAGGTATTTTTCTCAGCTGCTTTCTTGAGTGTGGCAGGGGTGGTATTCTACTGTCCTTGGCTCTGTGGCTTTTATGAAGCCAGCATTCTAAGTAACACAGCAAAGGTTTTAAAAGGAATACGATCGTCACATTTGGTGTTTCATGCCTTGACCATGGTATGTCTGGGTGTAGATTTCATTATGTTTATCATGCCTCAAATGATACTGTATTTTTTTTAGCATCATGTTTACTGAGGCGTAATTTACATAAGATTTACTCCTTCCTCTTAAGCACATAGCTTTGAGTTTTGACAAAGTAAGGGTTTCAGTTGTCATGGCAGTCACCATGCAGAATATCTTCCCCACTCCCATCTTCCTCTTGCTCTCTCCCCTCGAGCCCCTGCCAGCCACTGCCTGTTGATTACAGTGGCAGTCTCCCATCTCAGAATGTGCTAGAATGGAGTCAGGTATTGGGTGGCTTCTAGTGCCTGTTATTTCATATTTCTATGATGCTTTTGTGGTGTGTACATGTGTGTACACATGTGTCTGCATGTGTGTGTATGTGTACATTCTGTGTGCATGCTTGTGTGTGTGTGTGTAATGAAACTCAATGTATATGTCACATTCTGTCTTTCTCTGGCAGTGGAAATTTGGATATTTAAATTCAGAGATAACAGCAACAGGGTGTAACCTTTTCCAAACAGCTCCGTCTGTGTATGTGTATTTATGTGTATGTGTATTTACACAGATGAGGTTCTGGGAGCGGCTCATCTAGTCCTGTTAGATGCTGCCAGCTTTATTTATGTTTGCTGCTCTTATTAACTCAGGTGATGCCAAGAGGTCCTGCTGCCCCTGGAACGGTCAGTTCTCAACCTGTCAATTTAAAAACTTCCGTCCTTTCTGATAAATATGTAGTGGCATCCCTCTGTGCATTTCCCCGTGACATGTGACACTCGGCTTTCCCCTGTGTTCATTTACAATCCATCTATCTTCTTAGGGGAAGGGTCAGTTCAGCTCCTTATGTTTTTTTGTACTGTTTGTTTTCGTTGAAGTCGTGTTGTTACATGCTCTGATATGAATAATTTGTCAGGTATGTTTTCCAGATATTAATCTGTCAAAATGTGGCTTCAACCTTCATGTTCTTAATGTCTCTTAAAAAATAAAACAAAACCCCAAACAACCCCTCAGACAACAATAACAATAAAGCAGGAGTGCTTAGGGGTGTGTGTGTGTGTGTGTGTGTGTGTGTGTGTGCGTGCGCGCGCACATGAATCAATGAGTTTAATTAGGGTTACTTACATGAGCTTAGGTGAGGGGTTGTTAGTGGGAACACGGGCTACACCACTGAAAGAAATCTCTCTCAGCAACCCTTCACTGCCTTATAGATCTTCATGGTGGGAAGAGGACCTATGAACCTCTTCGCCCTCCATGATGGAACCTGGACGGGTCCAGCCGAGATGCAGGTCTCACGCAGGTCATCACATCACTAAGAATGCAGTAGCTGCTGTGCTGGGAGTCAGCACTCTGCTCCTCCTTGCTTTTACATTCTTTCTACCCTCCTGTTCTGTGATAGTCTGTGAACCTGGGGAGGCTCTTACATGCACACGCACACGCACATGCACACACAGTAGCAACCCTGCTAGGTTCTGTGGACAGAAGGGCTAGGTTTACAGTATCAGACATGAATTTCCTGCTGTGGAATGGGACTCACACCCGATAAGAAACTGGGTGGTTACTCCCATATCTCAGGCCATTGTTATACCATGAGCACAGCTTGCTTGGCACATTTGTAATGTAGCATGCAGGGTTTGCAGGTGACTAAGACTGTTGATAACATTTTTTCCCTCATAGCCTCCATAACATGTTATGTTTAACTTTGCAGAAATGCTCAACCTCTTCCAAAGATGCTCTACCCTTTAAGAAGATGGATATGCACTCTGATTTTGGCCACATCCTCATCAACACTTATTATCTTTGCTTTTGCACCGTTGCTCCCCTAGTAGGCAGGAAAATACCTACTGCGGCATTGTTGAGCATTTCCTTAGTGCCCGGCAGTGTTGGATGTTGCTTATTAGTCATGTGTGTATAAATATTTATCTTTGGATAAATAACATTCAAATTCCTTGCCTATTTTTAATTGAGCTGTTTGCCTTTTTATTGTTGAGTCGTAAGGGTTCTTTGGCTATTCTGGATGCAATACGATTATCAAATATAAGACTTATCAAATGTCTTCCATTCTATGGATTGCCTTTTTACTTTGGGTAGTGTCATTTGACACAGAAAAGCTTTTAATTTTGATCAGGTCCAATTTATCCATTTTTCTTCCCATTAGCTACTTATACTAAAGATCATGTTAAAAAAAATTGGTGCCTTATCCCAGGCCTTCAAGAAATACATGTAAATCAAATTCGCACCTATATGTCTTCTAAGTGCTTGCTAATCCTCGCCCTTTTGTCTGTCTTTTTTGTTGTTGTTGTTGTTAGCTTTAGCATATAGTATGAATCATGGGTCCAGAACCACTCTTCTGCATGAGGAGATCCATTTGTCATAATACAATTTATTGAAAAGACTATTCTTTCCCTGTTGAAAGGTCTTAGCTTTCTAGTTTTTTAAAAAAAGATCTAGTTATAGATACGAGGTTTATTTCTGGATTCCCAGTTCTAACCCATGACTCACAGGTATATTCCTGTGCCAGAGCGTACTCTATCTATACCTGCAGGCCTAGCCTAGCAACACTTTGAAACAGGCCAGGAGTGTTCTGCCTTTGTTCTTGTGGCTCAAGGGTGCTCAGGCTATTCCGAGTCACCTGTAATTCAATGTGAGTTTGGGGATCAGCTTGCCCACTCCTGCAAATAAGGGCAGATTTGCCAAGGATTGCCTCGAATCTAGAGATAAGTCTAGAGGGCATTCCCGTGCTAACAACAGGAAGTCTTTGAATCTGGGGAGATAGAATGACTTATGTTTCTCTAGCTCTTTTAAAATCTTCCAACAATGAATGCTTTGTAGTTTTTATATGGCAAGGCTTGCGTCTGTGTTCAATTTCATTCCAAGTATTTTGCTCTCTTCTATACTATCTATCACAAATGCAGCTGAGTTCGACTTGAATCTTTCTTGCTAGCTTATGTAATAAATACAACTGACTTTACACTACCAAATCTGCGTCTGGAAGCCTTACTGGTTTTGCTCTTGTTTGCTTTTTCTTGCAAGATCTCAGTCCGTGTGTTCTTTTATTTCTTCGTTACCAGCGTGTGGCAGTGACTCCACGTGACAAGGCTGGCCAGACTTGCAGCATTCCTGGTCCCGGGGTGGGGGCCGCCTACTTAGTCTTTCTTAAGGAGCATGGTTTTAGCTGCGTACAGTGACAGCTTCGGGTAAGGAGTTTGCTGAGAACTGTGGGTATTCGATGAATTTCGACAGGTTACTTATAATTTTGTTAGTTTTGTCAAAAGTTTGTTTTGTCAAATGCTTATTGAAATGTGTTTTTTATTTTTAATCTACAAAATGATAAATCATGTTGCTTGTTGAATTAACATTAGTGAATCAAGTCCTACTTGGTTATAATGTGTTGCCTAAGAGGAAATTTTTTTTTTTTTTTTGGTTTTTCGAGACAGGGTTTCTCTGTGTAGCCCTGGCTGTCCTGGAATTCACTCTGTAGACCAGACTGGCCTCGAACTCAGAAATCCGCCTGCCTCTGCCTCCCAAGTGCTGGGATTAAAGGCATGTGCCACCACTGCCTGGCCTCAACCACAATTTTGACCTGTGATGTTCTTTCTCGAAATAGAGTTTTTCCATTAAGGTGGTCTTGAGCTCATGAAGTCTCCTTGTCTGTTTTTTATGGGAAATTAGTGTTCTGTTCTCCATGTTTTTTAGACTTTGTATCATAAGCACTTATAATTTTGTTTGTGAAGGATTTTCAACTACTATAAATGCAATTTCCTAAATGGTTTTCAGAAATATCTTTGTATATTTTTCAGAAATATCTTTGTATATAGCCACAGTTCTGTTTGATATTAGAATGGTTTCAGAATAGCTTCTGTTAACATTAAAATCAATCCAACCTGTCTTTTTTTTCTGTCAATGTGTCTGTCCTTCTTTCTTGATTCTGCTGCCCTGTGTAACCTGTGTACTCTGGCTTACAACTTGCAATGTAGCCCAGGCGGGCCTCGAACTTACCATGTTCCTTAGCCTCTCACATGTGGGGACCACAGGAGTGGGGATTCCATGTCTTGTGTAATGTTTTATTTCTTGTCCATATTGAATTGCACCTCTTTAGCAACCTCAGCTATGTAATTTTCTGTGCTTCTTGGCTTCCTTTTGTGTGCATCTTTCTTCTGTAGCATTTACCATGAGTGCCCACGATATAGCAGAGGCCAAAAGATGTGTAAGAGGATATCAGACTGGAGTGGGGACCCTAAAACCTCTCACAGAATTAACTGGTTTTCTAGAAAGAGGAGACAATAGAGCAGAAATAATATTTGAAAAAATAATATCCAGCTGTTTTCCAGGATCAAAAGCCACCAGGGTACAATTTGAAACATTCTGGCAAGTACCAAGCAAGTGAGACAGAAACAGCTCTGCTTCCTGCCTTGAGGTGGCAAAACTACAGGTAGAACACAGGTGGAAAGTGCTACCACCTTCCAAAATGAGTAGCATTAGCCTTACCTATCACAGAAAGGTGGTGACCCGGCTGGACAGCACCTTACCAAATAGAAAGAAGACATCGGCTTGGCATTCCATTCTTAATAAATACATCTTTCAGGAAGAGATGAGCGAGCCAAACACATTTTAATACAGATAAAACCAGAGATAATTTGATAGCCGCAAAAGCCTTTCTGCGTGTTCAGTTTTAGGGGGACACACATTGTTGTATATACACAATCTGAAGTTAAGGAGTTGGAAGCAGAATTAGGTGCCTGTAATTCCAGCCATGTGGCATGTATCCTTTGGAAGAGTCACACTAATGCGTCAGGGAGAGCCCAAAGGTCAGAATTGGAGCCATAAGGGTTAATGGCCCTGTGGCTGTTCGGTGAAGTGTGAGAACAGCAGACTTGGATCTTCTGGGGCAGTGGTTCTCAACCACAAACATTTGCTTTATGATTCATCGCAGTAGTGAAATTGCAGCTGTGAAATAGCCACGAAAATAATTTTATGGTTGGGGATCACCTCAACATGAGGGACTGTATTAAGGGGTCACAGCATTAGGAAGGTCGAGAACCACTGGCCTACAGACTTAAGGAGTTGATTCCAGGATAAAAAAGAAGAAGAAAAAGTATGTAAAGTAGTGGAGTGTGATGGTCTGAATATGCTTGGTCCAGGGAGTGGCACTGTTGGGAGGTGTGGCCTTGCTGGAGTAGGTGTGTCACTGTGGGTGTGGCTTTAAGACCCTCACCCTAGCTGCCTGGAAGCCAGTCTTCCACTAGCAGCCTTCAGATGAAGATGTAGAACTCTCAGCTCCTCCTGCACCATGTCTGCCTGGATGCTGCCATGCTTCCACCTTGATGCTAATGGACTGAACCTCTGAACCTGTAAGCCAGCCCCAATGAAATGTAGTCCTTTATGAGAGTTGCCTTGGTCATGGTGTCTGCTCACTGCAGTCAAACCCTAACTAAGACATGGAGAAAATTGCAAAACAACACAAGAGACTTAAAAGGCCCCCATAGAGAAAAGACAGTCAAAATGGTAGGCAAATCCAGATGTATGAGAAACCCTGCAGTCCCAGAGTGCTTTGGGAAGTTTCCTGAGTCAATTGCTTTCGTGAACAGCCTGTACATGACTTGCCATGTCTTGTTTTGTGTCCCATGGAAATCAGGCTTTGCCCTCAGTGTTCCCTGCTGCCTCTCCCCTTTGCCTACCCACTGCCAAATCCCTCGGGTCTTTCCTGTAGCTTTCACTTTGCTCTAGCTCAGTCTTGTTCTCTCTAAACGTTGTATGTTGGGCCTGGATCTTGACAGTATTTCCCACCCTTAGAAGTCTATGCTGTCTCGTGTATAGCCAGTCTCAGGGCAAGGCCTGGCGTTTAACCTGGTGATTACTGTTTTCTTACTGTTCCCTCTGGTGGTCTATTTCAGTGTTTGATAACCAGTATGCTGATTTCCCAGGAAGTGTTTCTCTGTTACTTGGTAAAATTGGCATTTTGAGAGCGCCTAGTGCTCACTGTGGCCTGTCACTGGGTCCTAGTGTAGTGTCTCTGTTGTCCCATGGATGCTCCATGCCTAAGGATGCCTATTTCTGGGGCCATGACACAGACTTGGAGCTGGGTATGGAGTGCCAGGGGACATATGATATGCATGTCATGCTTTCTACATGTAGTTGCATGTGCTGTATTGTGAATTTTTCTGGGACCATAATCATGCATGTGGTCCATCGTTGGCTGAAATGCCATTGTGATGGTCTCTCTTGCCATGTACTGTTCCTTAAAGCAATAATTCCATATTATCTCACTTGGGGGAGGGGCAGGAATGGAAGAGTGGGGAGAGGTGCCTCTTGCTGGGTCTACTGTAACGCTGTGCATGTTGACTGAACTCGGGATGGAGGCCTGCCCTTATGGGGGCTTCCTCACAGGCTGTGGGATGGAGGTCTCCATTTCTTCAGGCTCCACTGTAGGTCTTAGTGAGTGCCTTTCATTTCTGCATGGCATTGCATGCATGGCCACTGCAAGACCAAGGGCAAGGAGGCATCCCGCCACTTCCCTGTCTCCATCACTCAGTGTTTCTCCTTTAAATTCACCCTAAAGTGAGGCCTCATCTCTACCCTTTAGGGGTGAAATGCTATAAAACATTTGCAGAAACATTTTCCAGCCACCCCGCTCTCAAAAAAAGGAATGTCTCAGATTTTCTTGTAGTCTGACAAGAGTAGGGTGTCATGAGACTCCATCCTACAGACTTTCCAGGGGACATTGAGCCTTGACTGTTCTATGTCATAACTTCTGTGGTTGTTTTCATAGACTTTCCTGGAAGCACCTCCCCCATCCCTGCTCCCCGGTGATATGAAAAGACTCCGTGTTTAACATCTTTTAGTGCTGTGTGCTCGATATTGCTCGACACACACCTCTGCGATGTTCCCGACCAAGAACCATGTGGTCTGATGACTACTACTACACCAGGCCGCCCCCTGCTGGACACATAAGTGTCTCACCATTGGTGCAGTGGCCTGTCCTCGGGTTCCGTAGAACTGAGTATTTGCTAGAAAACCTTTTTTTCTATTCTCTCTATTGCCGTGATAAGCTCCTGTTTGTAGTCTAAGTGATGTGTAGACTGGTACCTTGGGAGGCCTGTTCAGTCACTGGCATGAAACTCCCGCTCTGAGGCATGTGGAGCAGACATTTCAGCTGCTAGGTACTGCGAGCATAGTGCTACAATGCCATATGTGTCAAAACACTGTGTGAGAGAGACTGAGGGTAGACGGTTTGTTATTTATCCTTTTAATTTTATTTCTTTTAACTTGAGTGTAGAGAAACATTCAAAATGCAAATGTGTAGAAGCTAAAATTACCTGCTTAGAAGAGGAGGAGAAGGAGGAGGAGGAATAGGAGGAGGAGGAAGAGGAGGAGGTAGAGGAGGAAGAGGAGGAGGAAGAGGAGGAGGAGGAGGAAGAAGAGGAGGAGGAGGAAGAGGAGGAGGTGGAGGAGGAAGAGGAGGAGGTGGAGGAGGAAGAGGAGGAAGAAGAGGAGGAGGAGGAGGAAGAGGAGGAGGTGGAAGTGGAGGAGGAGGAGGAGGAAGAGGAGGAGGAGAAGAATCATAGGGGAGCCCTGATGGGGAGGGGCATCATAGGGGAGCCCTGATAAGGAGGCAGAAGCATGGGGTTGCTACTCTCCTGCTTTGTGCCCCGTTGTTAGTATTGTTGTAGCATTTGGTCAGCAGTCTGGCCACGGTTGGTTACTGGATGTGGGTTTTGGGACAGTCAGCACCCTACACACAGGGCAGACCCAGGGCTCTCTGGTTCTGCCACCTTATTCCCCCGCCTAGCACCTTCAGGATACGCTATTGGCTGGTGCTGTGGTCTTGGGGAGGCTTAGTCTGCTAACTGGTCTTGCTTGAGAGCTGTTGATAGGGGTTAGCCTTGATTCTGTCTGCATGAAGCAATCCCTTTAGCTTCTGGTATGATGGGGTGTTTACATCCAGCATATATCTTGTTTCTGAAATAGATGAAGAAAAAGCATTATGTAGAAATGTGAAGCCAGCTGCTAGGCACCCTCCCTTTTCCTCTAAGGTCACTGCCTTTGTAATACAGGGTCACGAATGCTGGGCCCTGCGGCCCAAACATGTCGGTTGTATGCTGACCACTTCTGTGGGAGGCACTGTGGCTCTGGCCCTCTCTCCTGCCCCTCTCACACACCGGCTGGCACAGACCTCCTGTAGAAGAAGGGGAGCAGCACACAGCTGTGGTTGTGACAGTACACGGAGGGGACAATGTCACTACCTCAAGGGTGTTTTCGTGCTTTTAATTTAAATAGAATCATCGAATGTCAAAAATAGCTTTACAGTGTTTTCTATTTGTCACATTTTGGCAAGGAAAGAGTGGTGTCATCATTCTGTGTGCTTGCTAAGTGATAATTACAACTGTGGAGACAGATGTGGCTTCCCGAGAGCCAGCAGGGCTGTGCCAGAGCTGCTTTGCTCTTGGAAAGAGGAAGTGCAGAGAGCCTTGTTGACTGTGACAGTGGCCCCCAGAGACTTGGAGCTGGACAGTTTAGGGCAGTTGTTTCTGGTCCAGCATGGACAATGGGGACTGAGCCAGGGGCGGGGGGCGGGGAATTCAAAAAGTGACCAAGCATGGCAGAAGGTCCACATGAAGTGAGGACCAGCATACATGATAACGTGGGGCTAAGTTAAAGCCCTAAGTGAAGCCACTGACAGACCATGGTGCCCTTAGTGGGAGGCAGGAGCGTGATACACAGAGGGCATAAAGTGGGCAAACTGGAGATTGAGCTTTTGCCTGAGCCAGATCACACTGGTACACTGATCACACCCTGCAGTCCCCAGGGGTGTCAGGAAGAAAGGCTTGCTGTTTGAGCTACTTAAGAATTTTGTCATGGCAGCTGCACAGATTAAAATGCCCCTTGTGTGAGTTCCGGCAACACAGTCACAAGAGCAGCCCGCATTTACACAGTGGGCGCAGTCCCTGCAGAGATAAAGGATGTTGTCCAGTTCCTTGGAAGCCAGTTTCTTGTAGTTGCCAGAGCTTTGCTTAGCCTCAGAATGGTTGCTACTCACGTTGGGTCCCATGGCTAATTAACTTGTGGACTATTTAGATGTAGTTAATTTTTTTTTTTAAACCAAGTGGGAAGAACAACACATAATTACCAACAGCTTCAAAACCAGATGATAAATGTGGACTAACAGCACTCCCCTCTGTCTCTCTCTGATTCTCACATCCCCCAGTGCAACTTCTGAATGTTACGCAGCTCTGCGTGGTGATTGCTTTCATATACCTGTATATTGAGAAGTGATTCATAGCATGTAAAATTCACCATTTCTATGGC